>JBBPLR010000099.1:5698-51806 GCA_038089915.1 Sutorius australiensis | reverse complement strand
TCGCACGACATCTCGGTTTCAGTGATACGCTAGTTCGGCAACGAAATGGTAGCGTTGGTTTCGTCGCCTGCCGTTTTACTGATGCATGTTCGAGACTGGTTGTACAAATGGGGTAAGTTTACCGCAGTCTCACTGTTACCAAGGTGTTGCTGAAGTCTCTGCAGTCTCCTCGCTTAGCTGCTATACTGAAGTGGGCATCGGCACGCTCAAGCTCCAGAACCTGTCTCACTTACAGCCTTTTCATCCTCCCTACCAGAAAATATGCGTGTTTTCTCTTCTTTGCTCCTGTTGTTCCCTGCCGCTGCCTCAGAATTCGTTGGCGGCGGCAGTTTTGGGCGACCAACGATAGGTCCCTACAACAACTGTTCTGGGGCGCTAAAAAAACGCCCAACAGACGTCGCTGTTGATACCTTTCCGAACATCAGTCCAGTCGACCCCGTTGGTTGGGAGAAATGGGACCTGAGCATGTACCAGCCAGGTCTCTTCCTCTCCATGCGCTGGACCCAGGGAGACCCTGCCTCGTACACATCGGTGCCGGCACATGGCACGTTTGAACTCGTGGCCAAGTTTTCTAATGGCACTTCATACAGGACGCATACCTCGGGCCATAAATTGACTTTCACCAACGAATCGGGCTATTCTATTTCGATCGCCGGCAACACCCTCTCTTGGGACGACAGCCAGATCTGGTTTAACACCACATTGGATGTTAATGGCCTTACCGCCACATTCCAGAGCCAATCGTAGGTGTCCATCAAATCTTACCGACTCTCATTCAATGGCTTCTCGTAGTATTATGCTTGACAAATTTTCTCCCAACGCTGGTGAGATCGTGGGTCAACTGACCGAGGACCTGTTCACTGGGATTCCAGTGACACGTGGTAATAGGTAAGGTTTAAAATGGACTTTTATTATGGGTCGCAATGACACCGTCTTGTCAGTCACGACGGGTCCATCGTATTTCCATGGGGTGAATCAGTCTTGCTGGATGCCGAATCTATGCTGAACCACATGTTCTCCGTGAAACCGATACAAACACTCGTTTCCAGATATGTGATCCGGGTTTTCCACTCCAGTGGCGCAGACTTTATGGATACTTTCATCTACGAGAGCGCGCGCGCGCCGAACAATAGCCGTGTGTACCTCACCTTGTATTATGGATTGATGCTCAGGTCACAAATTGTAGAGTATGAAGCCTTTTTCCTGGGACGTGCCGAGGCTCGGGGGGCTTCATTCGAACCCTATACAATTTACGCGGGAACCAATAGCAAACTCTTGTCCGTGCACCAGATCAACGCCACCACCACCCAGGCCCAACTGGCTGCATGTAACTATACGCACCAGGTTCCTTTTTCATGGAATTATACTCTACCTAACGCGCCCATCTCGGAATACGATGATGGTGCAGGTGGAAAGACGAGCTTCTACCTCGCCACTGCGATCGCCTCCGAACCATACGAAGGCGCTGCCCAGCGCCAGACTGGAACAGGTCTCGTTCAGGTGTACGAAGCATTCGGGGTGGGGGTGCAAGGGAACACCCCAGGTGGCTGCGGTGCATCCGGCAACCATTAATCCACAGCGATTGGAATGCTGTATAGTGTTGATTCGATTTTGGCACTGTATTGGGAGTCGTGTAACCAAGCGTTTCCTGTTGTGACTCAAGAGCATAACTGCGAGTGGTCTGCCGGGGGACTGTTTCGAAGATGCTCAAAATAATTAGTGGATACGCCCCAGGGACTCGCCCTGCCAGTGCGGCACGTATCGCGACAATCGTGTAGTAAATACGAGTATTGCCACCCGGCGAGTCAAGTACCCGCCAAGAATCCATATTCTGCCATGGAAGCCGGAACGAGGGCTACCATGATACGAGATGGTCGTGGGCGGTGAGGGAAGCTTCAAGCCCATTTGATGCCAATAATAGACTAAAAATTGATCTTCTCACACTCGCGTTGTAGAAAGTCGACGGACGGCAGCTGTCGCGACTCGAAAACTTCTATTATAATAAGTGTGGATTTTTGATCAGCGGGGATAACAACGCGCAACTAAGGAGAATTGCCGAGGCTCTACACATCTCGAACGTTTCGTATGATAAGATCTACCCTTCTGTGACGATAATACGCCCTGGCAATGTCGGAGACGCATAGTGAGGATCGCCGAGTCTTCGGTTATTCGCACCGAATGACGAGGAATGAGAGGCAGTTGTCGAAAAGTCGGGTGAAGCGAGACACGGAGTGGATAACGACGAGAATGCTACTGCGTCGGTACATACTAGAATAAACATCTGACAGATATTACTCACATCATGGAGAAGGCTCTGGGGAAGACTCTGTAGGAATTTTAGGGATGATGTCATGTTTCTCGAGCAACGACTCCAACTCCCCGGACTGGTGCACTTTGGAAGGAATTAGTGCCCGCAATCTACATTTGGATAGGCTTCTCCAAGAATACTCACTTGCGAGGAGGATATCACATCCACCAACAAACTCCCCGTTGATGTATATCTGGGGGACCGTTGGCCATTCACTGGGGACAAAAGCATTGAGACACTTCCACAATATTTCGTGGGTCTGGGCTCACGAAAATTCCTTTATGCTACTCCTAAGCTCAGAATCCTCCAGCACATCATAAGTCTTGAGTTTCTCCGGAGGAACGCCCTGAATCTCCAGGACCTGGACAGCTGCACGAGAGAAGCCGCACTGAGGCATCTGGGGGTTGCCCTTCATGAACAACACGACGGGTGACTCCTGTACGGCAGCTTGAATTTTTGTGCGTGCCTCTTGCGATAGGAATCGCCGGAATGCGGGGCTTTGCTTGGAAAGTCCACTTCGAACAGACAAGGACTACATAATTGAGATAGAATAATGATGCATGAGTAGAACTCTACTCACCGAAGCCTGAAGTAGTGAGCGTAGCATAGTCATGGAGGTCTGCTGTTGCTGTGACCAAGTTTACCTGCCACGAACATGAAGTGATCATGGCTGACTAAGCAAGACGGACAGCGCGGGCCGGACTGTATGTGGATCCCATATCAGTCAGTTAGTACTGCAACGGTAGAGCGAGTCAACCGGGTTCTTCTTTCTTTCTTTCTTTTCTACAAGCAACTCATCCTTTGGAACTGCCTACCCAAACGTGACAAGTTTTAGGATGTTATTCCAAATCACTCAGAATATGTCGATGTCTATCTATGGGTAACCAAAAGAGGAAATATTCGTAGTATCTCGCAAATTCCGACCAAATGATATATAACGATGCTCACAAAGTTGATGGTAAATGTGCATGTTATTATGCGGCAAGGAAGAGGGGAATAATGCGACTGAACAGCGAAACACATCAACACCGAGCCAATAGGATCAAACTCGGAACGTAACCCGAGATCCGCTACGAGCACACTTTATGAATCCTCATCTGGCACCTCCTCCACCCGTGCAGACCGACTCCCAGGACGTGAGGAATCGGCAGACTCATTTTCGGCGACCTCTTCGATGTAAGCTCCACCATTGTCAGCCAGCTTTTCCTCCGGAGTTTTCCCCGCGGACGTCTTGCCTTTCTTCTTCTTCCCTCCCTTTTTCTTAGGAATATCCCACTCCCACAATGGAATGAACGATTCAATCTTTATTAACGGCGAGGTGTTAAATGACTCGGGTCACGTGACGTGAAGATGGACACCCACCACACCAACATCTGCGAAGAGTTTTGGGAATATCCAGATACCTGGGGGTGCGACGACGATAGTGATCACGTAGAGTATCAGTCTTACGATCGCGAGTCCAAAGAAGGCAGCGACGAGGCCAAGCATCCCCACGCTGATGTACCAAACGCCGAGACGCATGATGGGTGGCCAGAGTGGGAACATGACACCGGCGAGCATGATTGCCACCATCAGTAGACCACCCGCGTATGTCGTCCACTGGGATCCCTCGTAGAACCATGCAAGGTGGGCGTCTTGCGAGAAGGACTGTTGGGGGGTGACATTGACAGGGCGTGGGGATGATGCTGAACCGGTGGGATTGCCACGCTCTACACGTAAGTAGAAGGCATAAGGAATGATGGACGCCAGGACCGCTTCCGCCTCCGTCTCGTTCGTTACAGTAGGGACGTTTTTTAGCTTTGCGTAGGCTGGGGAGAGAAGGGCTTTCACGGCAGATTTGCCTGGTAGTTTGGTAGTCAAAATCACAGAGAATACGCGCTTGAAATTATGCCACACCTTTGAAGTAGTCTACTCGTTTGCCATTGAGAGCTCCCACACGTATTTTCATCCCAGATTTACTGCTCCGTAGGAACTGGGCTACATTGCGAGCCTCTTGAGGTGCCCGAACTTGCTGTGCTTGTGCGGTAGACATGGTCGGCGAGAGATACGACGACGATCTAGACGGTTCTGTCAAAAAAAGTCTGAACCGAATTCGTGGGCGATGCAAACTGTCGGCGAGAAATGTATTGCTTTGCTTAGTCATAGCGGCGGGGGGTGCACAAAAAGGTGTTCCTTACGTAATTAAGAATAGTCGATTTAACCTTTGTTCTGTCTTCTGAAGTGTATGGTAAGTCTTTGTAGGAATAATGCGTTCTCATTTCCGAGTGTTCAGATTGCGGTTTTGTGCAAAAGACCACAGATTGGCAACGTTGTTTCTTTTCTCTGGAACTAAACATGACTACATCCTTTTTGGAGGCTGCCAAGGAAGTTCCAAATCAACGTTGATTGCGAGCGTGTGTTCAATTCCGTACGACCTTCCGCGGCCCTTGCCGTTTTCAAGTTGTAGGGGTTTGCCGTCTCTTCCCATTCACAAGCGAAAGGTACTGATCCTCTAGCTCCCTGAACCGTAGCATCGGAGAATTTCCGCTCTGGAGGAAGGTGGGAATCAAGCGCGGTGAGAACCAAGATGGCAAGTTGATCAAGTGAGATAAGCCACCCCATGTCGTGCCGATCTTGCGATCGTTGACTTATCCAACGTGCACATTTGAGACATCGCGCGGTGCAACTTCGCGATGCTCTTTGTACCAAAAAATTTATCTGTCCACGTAACCACCAGTACACGAGCCTAAATCTTCTTTACGGCGTCATCTTCACCTGATCGGTCAGTCGCCATGCAAATTGGGTTAAAGTTTGTGACATTGCAGATATACCGGTAGTGAGTATTGGCGCTATGACTTCTTCCTATTGCACTGGAAGGACAGGTGCATCAGTGACAGGGACATGATGGGATTTTTTTTTCCGGTGGACCTATCATCCAGCTACGCGCGGTGTAGTCGGAGTGGTGCCGAGGAACGGATCGGAGAACGATAGCGAGGAGGACTTGTCTGAGGAAGCGTCGTGAAGGACTGAGAGATACTTAAATATCGCGTCTTTACAAAAAGTCGTCTCGAAACATAAATAATCAAAACTCAAGCATCCTCTCGGGCGATCGTTCAAAATCTGGAGAGTTCGATTTCTTCTGGTAATCCGTCAGATCTGGAAGAGAGTGGTGAATGCGGACAACCCCGTGGCACTTATCCGCTGTTCTGCTCCCCGCGAGTCTCTTGCCAAGTCGCTTTCGCCAGGGAAGCTGATATTCGCCAGTTCACATCCCTGAAGCCATGACACACTATATATTCCATGCCTCGCCGCCTCCGTGCCTCGCAATACAGCCCATTGCTCCTACGCCGTCTAAAAGTACCGAGCACATTTCTCGGTTTTCATGCATGCCAGATATGTTTTCTGGTCAGCTGTGCATAAACTTCTCGACCTTGACTATTAGATCTCAAGATCCTAGAATATGCTGCCTGGAGCTATATACGGAGGTGTTAGCAGGGTCTACCTGTTATCGAAAACCAAAGTTTCTCTTTGTATACCTCGGCTCTCGGCGGACGCTACATTAAATACCAAGGCTTCCGAGTTGGTGATCACCCTCAGGGAAGCCGAGGTTTTAAACACGATGCAAAGGACCTCATGGGCTCACATTTTTCTCTCCTGGAAGCTCACATGATGGATCCATTTCAGGATACATTCTACGCTACCATCAACTTGCAGGCTATGTTGTATGGTGCGTCCACGAGGCTCTGAGTTATGATCGTGGAATGGCACTCACCTCTGACAGGTGTCGAATTCGTTCTTTACTTCCAGACAATACGTGTCGTTCTGACTCGTGGAAAGGAGTCTCGACGCAGCGACATCTTATCCGTGCTCTTCACCACTGCCATGCTCCTCTTGATCACTATTTGGGTTGTCACGTTCGCAGTGTTCGGCGAGGAGATGTGGCTAAAAGTCCATCCTGGTGGTCCTAATGCGTTCTGGATAACGCATCTAAGGGTCTGGTACTTGGATCTAGGTCGTGCGGCAGTCTTCGTACTCCAACTTATGACAGACGCCTTTCTGGTAAGAACGACGGTGTTTCGTCTAGACACGGCTTTGGACTAACCACCGATTACCTCGGATCCAGATTTACCGTTGTCACTCGTTATACAATAATGCCCGGGTCATCATCGTACCCTCCATTCTCTGGTTTGCTGCCCTCGGTGAGTATATCCCTCGTTGTGTCTCGGCTCGTGACCTGATGGACCCACCGAAGTGCTCGGTATTTCACAGAACTGGAGTTATGACTCGGAAGGGGGTAACTTTCTTCCCAGCATTGCCTCGAAATTTGGCCTGGCCTATTATTCTATCTGCGTCTCGCTCAACACGCTCCTGACATTGACGATCTGCTATCGCGTTATCCGTCACGGACAGTCGGTGCAAGCTGTGCTCGGTGGAGGATATTCCGCGATGTATTTCGCCATCGCCGAGATCGTCGTTGAATCGGCATTCTTATTCACCCTTTCTGGGATTTCCCTGTTGGTGGCGTTGGGTATAAAAAATTCCATCGCACTCATGCTTTCGTCGATTTATTTCATGATGACGGTGCGTGATTGGACGTATTACTCTATCGAGTAGCTCGTGGGACTGATGTGATGTGCCGACAGTGTATTTCACCACAGATGCTAATCCTTCGAGTGCTGGGAAGGTGCAGATCTGGACAGGACACGAGCGAGTCCTCTCCGCTCCCCTCGGACATCAAATTTCAACATTCGTCAGATGTGTAAAGACGGGGTGAATTGGAGATATCACGGCCACTGTCGAAGTTACATTTGTCGGGTGTTCTGACAGTGGTAATGTTGGCAGGTGTGCGCTTCTCCCAGGCTTTGCAGCGCTTCTTATCCGTCTGAACCAACTTTTTCAATACAGTCCTCATAGCAATAGACATATCCTGTGAGATAAGTATCGATTTCAACTCTATTTTAACATGGTGTCTATATTTGCAATGGCATCGAAAGTGATCGTTCCGGGGTGGGAGGCCGATTTGAGGCGGAACAAAGCTAGCTATGCGTGTCAAACGCAGCCAGTCTGAGTGACTGAATACGTCGAATCACTAGGATATCTCGACCAACTTCTTGCTCACATCATCCCAGAACACCATCGCCATCCACAGATCATACGCAAACGTTGACAAATGAAACGCAAATTTAAACGCGATCGTCCACTCTATCACACCAAACACAATTGCCAGGCCCATCAACGACAACGTGATCACCATCCTGGCAATGTGCGCCCTCAAATTGAGGCCCTGGATAGTGTGGTGCCCGGCCCGGCCCGAAAGCCCCGGCTTTGGGCAACACAATGGTGAGAGCGACGCGGGCGCCGATTGTGAGTGCACAACGACGACGCAACAATCGCCCAAGCGTGATCGCCGCGCCGTCGCTGTCATCTGGTAGGGTGGGGGAAGGGAGAGACGAGGGCACGCCGGTGAAGCCTAGACCTTGGGCCCCGCGAGGCCCTTGCTCAGGGCCCGGCACGACACTGTGGATCTCAATTTGGTAATCTCCACATAGTCGTGTGCAATCCAATTAAATTCGATGACGGTGAAGATGGCGGAGAGGGAAACACTGATCATGAAGGTGAGGAGGAAGCAGAGGTGGGCGGTCGGGTACTGATTTGTGTCGAATCCGGATAGAAAGACGAGGCCTATCATGGCAATGACAGCACCGACGATGACCACCAGTTGGCCCAAGATGCTTTCGCGTATTTAGAGCTCAGCGGCGGATCCGTCCTTGTGATGGAAAATACACTCTATTATGAGCGAAGGGACGAGTCCGAGTCTGGTAAGGCAGCATGCCGAGACAAAGACCGGGGGTTTCAGCATCTGATCTTCGTTTTATTTTATACACGCAGTGAAGGGTCACCTGTACTTACCCTGCCCTTTCTGAAGGGCTGAGGTTTCAAGCAGTGGCGATAATATCTCGTTGCGCACGCAACGCCCGCTTGTCGGACTAATGAAACAGGCCTCGTTCCGGACAAGACTTGTGGCGGAACCGTACATGTGAGCACGTTCATTGAATACAGCAAACTTACTGGCCTGGTAATATCCGCTTCTGGAAAAATCAACGGTCCTTCTCTTCCTCGTCCTCTAGGTGACTTTCGTCTATTCCTAGTATCGAGCAATTTAGTGAGCTAAACATCGTCGAATCACTCCTTGCCTCCCATCCTGCTTCGACCAGGGACAGAACGAAACTTGGCAGTGCTTCACGAATCGCCAGTAACGTCGAGCACAGCACGTCAAGCGGATCAGCACCATTAGCTGACCCTCATAGCTTTCGTATCACCTCAACAGTGGATCCAAGCTTGAAGTTGATCCACCAGGCAATACCCGTCCTTGAAACAGACCAGCGTAGTAACTCGGCACACTAGACGACTCTGGACGCCAGCTGTAAATAATGCGTATCGCTCCCCTCCGAACACGTGTGACGCAGATGCGACACGATCCGCTACACATTTGGATATGATATTCGGAACGACGTTCTAAATGCGCATCGACCTGTTTTCCGCACTGTGAAGGTGTGTCGGGAGCCGCAAATAGAGTCTCTCTCGAGGCGATGATGGTAGGGTTGGATCCCTCTTCCACCGAGGCTGCGTTCGACGCTTTATGGCTTGCCCGGAGAATGCACACACGTTGCCCGTCGAGAGTGCGGAGAACCATGGAACGAACAGTGAGGCAATTGAACAACATCGGCAGCATACAGATCCTCTCTTGGTGGCGAACGGCGCCGAGTTTGACCTATTGATAATGGGGTGGACCATCCCCCGTCTTGGTCCTCTGACTTGTTCCCTTACAGTGGAAGGACGGGTCATCAGTGACAGGGACATCAAATGGGGTTTTTTCACCGACGGACCCACTGTCTGTTGTGTTGTCCGGCTACGCGCGATCAAGACGCTTGTAGCACATCCAGCGTTCTACTTCGCCATGGCCGATGATGATGCGGAAATCCTCGGATGGTACAATTGGAGTGGCATTGTGGAATGGATCAGAGAACGATATCGGAGAGGACTTGTGAGGTATCGTCGTGAAGAACTGAAGATATACTACTAGGATGTATTTTCCTACCACAGAAAAAGAGTACGATTTTACCTGTCAGAACGGACAAGAAGAAAGTGGTTGAATGTAGTCTCTTACCAATGTCGGTGCATACCGTTATTCCCAGGGGATCTGATTTCGCCAGTTCACATCCCTGAAGCCATGACACACCCTACATTCTGTGCCTTGCAATACAACTCCCATTGCCCCACCTTTATCTACAAGTACCGAGCACGGTGTTCGGTCTTCATCCATGCCAGACGTGTTGCCATGATATTCATCTACCGAACCGTACACAAACTTCTCGGCTATTAGGCCTCGAGATCCTGGAATCTGCTTGTCTGGGTCCATGCAAGAGGGCGTTGGCAGGGCCTACCTGTTATCGAAAACCAAAGTTTCTCTTTGTGTACCTCGGCTCTCGGCTGATGGTACATTGAGTACCAAGGCTCCCGAGTTGGTGATCACCCTCAGGGAAGCCGAGGTTTTAAACACGATGCAAAGGACCTCATGGGCTCACATTTTTCTCTCCTGGAAGCTCACATGATGGGTGCATTTCAGGATGCATTCTACGCTACCATCAACTTGCAGGGTATGTTGTATGGTACGTTTACGGGGTGTAAATTATGTTCGTGGGATGGCACTGACCTCTGACAGGTGTCGACTTCGTTCTTTATCTCCAGACAATACGTGTCGTTCTGACTCGTGAAAAGAAGTCTCGACGTAGCAACATCTTATCTGTGCTCTTCACCACTGCCATGCTCCTCTTGATCACTATTTGGGTTGTCACATTCGCAGTGTTCGGCGAGGAGATGTGGCTAAAAGTCCATGATCATGGTCCAAATGCGTTTTGGATAACGCATCTAAGGGTTTGGTACTTGGATTTAGGTCGCGTGGCAGTCTTCGTACTCCAACTTATGGCAGACGCCTTGCTGGTAAGAACGACGGTGTTTCGTCTAAACATGGCTTTGGACTAACCACCGATTACGCCGGCTCCAGATTTACCGTTGTCATTCGTTGTACAATAACACGCGCGTCATCATCGTGCCCTCCATTCTCTGGTTTGCTGCCCTCGGTGAGTATATCCCTCGTTGCGTCTCGGCTGGTGACCTGATGGGTCCACCGAAGTGCTCGGCATTTTACAGAACTGGAGTTATGACTCGGAAGGGGGTAACTTTCTCCCCAGCATTGCCTCGAAATTTGGCCTGGCCTATTATTCTATCTGCGTCTCGCTCAACACGCTCCTGACATTGACGATCTGCTATCGCGTTATGCGTCATGGACAGTCGATGCAAGCTGTGCTTGGTGGAGGATACGCCGCGATATATTTCGCCATCGCCGAGATCGTCGTCGAGTCGGCTCTCTTATTCACCCTTTCCGGAATTGCCCTGCTGGTAGCATTAGGTGTACGAAATCCCATTTCACTCACGTTTTCGTCGATTTATTTCATGATGACGGTGCGTGATTGGACGTATCACTCTATCGAGCAGCTCATGGGACTGATGTGATGTGCCGACAGTGTATTTCACCGCAGATGCTAATCCTTCGAGTGCTGGGAAGCTGTGGATCGGGACAATGTACGAGCGGATCCCCTTCGCTCCCCTCGGACATCAAATTCCAACATTCGTCAGATGTGTGAAGAGGAAGCAAACGGGAGATATTACGACCATTGTCGAAGGTACAATTGTCGAGTGGTTCTGACAATGGTAATGCTGGCAGGTGTGCGCTTCTCCCAGACTTTTTTGCGGTGTTGTTATCAGTCCTCATAGTACATAGTAACACGTCTATCCTGTGAGATAAGTATGGCGTTCAACTCCATTTCAACATGGCGGGCTGTTGGTGTCTATATATTTCTGCGGGATTAAAAGTGATCGTTCCAGGGAGTTGAGACGGAGGTTGATTTGAGGTGGAGCAAAGTTTAAGCATTCTAGATTCTGCTGACGCCTGCAGGCAAAGCATGGTTGCGAGGTGAGTAGCAGAGATGGGAGTGTCATTCCAACACATGCGCCACATACCCCTAAACCATTAGTTGTACACTGACAACCATGAACGTGACTACACTGATCTTTTCCCCTGTAGAGCTCGGCGATCCATTATAACGGAGAAGCAACAGCCCCTCCCAAACTTGAAGGGAAGATTGGTGCTACGTGATGTCGCCGCCGGCATCGAGGCACATACGCCCCAAGTTTTGTGGGAGCATGAAAATCTAGGAGTGTCGTCCTTAAATGTATTTTGGACACCATCTGTGGGCAGACCGTGTACGGTTTATGCGTTGGTCACGCTTGGTAATTTTTACAGGCATTGATGCGTCTTCTCGGCTGGCTTTGCGGATTGGGCACATTTTCATTTACCTCCCACAAGAGTCTGTTCGAATTTCGTTTGGATGACCAGTCTGGCGAGGTGCGTCATTCTGTGGTCGTAGCCACCCCTTCACCCGAACACACGCCTCTGTCAAAACCGCATGGAAGGCCGCCGTTCCTCCACATCTCGACAACCCTACACCCGTTGTACTCGATATGCGAACAGGCGTACTTTATGACCTTCCCGAGCCCCGTGTCGCGTTGGTATGTGATGACCTATATAGTGGTTGAGGTGATGGTTCATTGGATACACTAGGGCGAGACACTTGCCAAGATAGATCACGGAGCACACTGACCGGGTGACGTTCACGGATACGCACCTCGTCTCTTTTGTCTCTATTCTCTGTTCCGACGGCCCGCACTATGTGACTCTCGCCCCAGCCTTCACAATTCCGTCCAATGGATCCGCGATCCAGAATGGTAATCGTGTCCTTCGCCCTACCCATGAAGGCATTTTAGACGTTGAACCCTACGGCAAGTCTTGAAGCCTTTTGTTGACCCCGTCACAGGCTCCTAGAGTACCCCTCTGAGAACTACGCTCCCCGAACCCTCTCCTCTCGACGTCTTATCGATCATCATCAATCAGAGCACTTCCAGCTCCCAGACCGCAGAATATTGGCAGAGCAATACCTTGCACTTCACTTTGGAAGTGTTTTTGACGATAGCCGAGCGAGATGTTTCTATGACCTCTAGGGCCGACATTTTTATCATAAAGTACACGATCGACACCGCTCAAGATCGACGGGTCTTGATTTCGGCGAGTTATTGCCTACAACATGGAGCCCCACCATGAAGAGATGGCGTCATTACCGTGCCACTTTTGACGGTATGAGGGGGACATTGTGTTTTACTGATTCAGGGACCCATCCCTGTTGTGGACCTCGGATGGATATGACTATCAGAACTGGCAATACATACTCGGAAACGCAGCGCGGATCCCTTGCTGAATCTTGGACTCGTCATGGTTTCTCCTCGCGGACGCGACGCGCGATTGAACACTGTCTTTTACAGACGTGTCCAAGGACCGCGTTCAAGTTACGGCGCCGATCGTCCTCCGATAATGCACATCCCTTGGCTTGGCCGATCTGAATGAACGACTCGGAGCCCGGGGATGCCGACGATGCATGACCGAGTCGGAAACGCTCGAACTCGAACTCGGGTTCCCATCCCCGCTTCACGTGTAATTAGCAATTACCACCCAGACCAACTGAAGATCGCCCAGGGCCTAGGGCCTAGGCTCGGGCGACCGTACGAAGTACCACCACCACGACCCAGAGTCCGAGTCCACAAACGGCGGAGGCGTTCCGTAAGCGCGAGATGTGGATTTTACAGTAATCTTATCCCGCCCGACATGGATACTTGGCGGCACGTACCGCACTCGGTACCCGCGTACAGGGACCTCGGGTAGTTTGTCCACAGGGCCGCTGAAGCGCTGAGATTCGATCGAGATCATAAAACGATCATCAGCATGCCACGTACAAGTTCATACGACAGCTGGTCCACAACATCCGATGCATTTACCAACCCATTACATGAATACAAACTAAGTAGTCGGACGAGTCAAGCTACAAATTTGAGGCATGTAAAGCACACGAGATGGACAATAGGTAACACGACAATGAAAGAGAACAGGGACAACACGATGCAGAAAAGAGAAAGCATGGAGACCCGTTATCGTGCAAGTGGATAAAAGATGTGACGATGGTAAGAGGAATTGGGGCAGTACAGCGGCTTTTACCCGTACTCGAACAGGAGAGATCAATATTACAGCAACCGCAAACACAGACACGTCGTAACATGGTATTGTACCAAGACAGATCACCGACCACGCCTCTACTGGTTTTTGCATTCTTCAGGGTTGACGGTACCCGCGCCAGAACCCCCGCGACCCTTGGGAGGTCCACGCCTTCTTGCAGGAGCCTCGTTATCGGAGTCAGATTCCTGAAAGAATGCGGAGCTGAGGTCTAGCGGGTGAAAGATATGGTACGGCTAAGAATCATACATCGTCATCGAATTGGTCGTCGTCATCCTCGTCGAGTTCGTCAAACTCGTCGTCCTCTTCCATCATGTCGTACTCGAGGGCTTTGCCAGTGAAATAGTCAATGGCACGAGGGATGACCTGTATGGTGTGAGCTCAAGGTAGGTGGACAAAAGAGCGTTATCACCTTTTCCTTGATATCTTCACCGATCTGGTAATCCATCTCTAGTTTGTCTTCGAGATCCTCGAGCTCGTCGTCGTCAACATCGTCTTCGTCCGACGGGGGAGGGGGTGGAGAAAAGAAGTTGAAGAAGGAATCGGTGGGTTTTGCTTTGCGCACCAAGCGAGTCCGGTTAGTGTCTGATCGACTGGATTATCAGCGTGCTGCTGGTGCTGTGCGGAGAAATCACCCGACTTTTATTCCGCTGCTTTTTGATCTCAAACTCCTTGGTCAAGTCCTTGTCCTCCTTCCACTTGATTTCGGTACCAATCGCACGGTCATAGACGAAATCGCCAGAGTATCCCACCTCCTCTTGATAGAGATACGTCTTATCCAAGACTGTATTCTCAAAATATTCGTTGGCGCCGAAATGGAAGCTGAGCTTAAAACCAGGTTTGGGTTCGTCGCTAGATAAGTAGGATAGACGGATGTCGGTGAGGTGCTTGAGAGCCCCCGCGTCGCGGTCGGTGACAAGATCCGAAATACCAATATGATTTCGCAGGGCTGTGAGCCAAAACTCAGGGATCGCAGCAGGGCCAGTTGGGGCATCCTTGGCGAGTGGCGTGTAACCCGGATCATCTTTGAGGGACGCCCGCACGCCAGCATCCATCTCCTCCGCCGTGGGCGCCGATGCACCAGAGATGATAGCGTTTCGTCGCTCATAGAGAGGATTCTGATGCTCGAGGTACTGACGAGATAAGACAAACCATGAGCGATACGATCGCGCATGTACAGGGAGAGATAAAGAAGGATCGATCGCGTACTTTCTTCTCGAGCTCCAAGCACTCGCGTTTATACTGATTCTGTAGTTCGTTTTGCTTGACCTGAACCCCTTTCAGGGCCTCGATGCTCTTTTTGACATCGACCGGTAGACCTTCGATGTAGCCAGAGCTCTTCCCGACGAGATCAGAGAGACGATTCTGGACGAGGCCAAGCATGGCGGAATGGGCACCGGGCGGGAGACCACCCTCTGTCTCTTCTTCCTGTTCATTATCTTCAGAGATGTCGGGGACGGTCGGACGTGACAAGCCCTGTGCAATCGGTGCTTGATTCAAGGGGGTGTTCTGCGGTGTTGGCGCGGTGATATCACCATGAGCGATGGTCAAGTTGGACGACATGATGGCGACAAGGCAACAAGACGACCAACAAAAAAGAAGTGAAAAAAAGTGCTACACGAGCGAATCAGCAGGACAATCAGCACGAGCGCGCACAAAAGGAAGACCGAGCGGAGTTTCGGTCTGTGCCGGTCTCGAGTGCCCATTCAGCAACCCTCTGCGTTGGGGACAGCGTGCATGGTGGGTGTGGATGGAGGATACGTGTACTCTAGATTGGCTGGGCAAGAGGGCTCGGGATCGTGTCTTTTCCTGATCCACTCCACGGGGTGATTTCATCAAATGCGGAGAGGTAAGTAACTATCTACCCATCAAGGTGGTTACTCTTATATATAGGACAAGCCATCTGAGTTTTGCCACTACACCAATTAGAGATGCCTCCACGATGACTATTGCGTTGCGATTGGGACACACACATGTATATTTATGAACATGACATGCAATATATAAGGAACGACTCAGGAACGACCGTGGCTTCGGCGAGGTAACACGACGAAGAAATTGAACAAGGCATCTCGAGAGCAAGACACCTGCAACACATTTTGAAAAGGAAATAACGGGTAACTACATTTAAGCCAGTTGATTGATAAAACGACTGGGGAGAGTAGATGTCCGATGCAACTAGGTATCAAATCGCAAACAAAGGCGCGTCGTACGGCGAACAAAAACACCTAATCGGAGCGCTTTGACTGGATGTTACCCATGGGAAGCGTGAACCAGCTCTCCTCCTTCACAAGCAGGTCACTGAGAGCGCAGTAAAATGCGATCCAGGCTGTCACAATACCAAATGCACCACCAGCTCTGGTCACTGCAACCTTTCCGGTCCATGCACCCGCCGCAAGAACAGCAAAAGTGATACAAAGGAAGAACAGCAGCGCGATGAGACCGAGATTACGACGAAGGGCACCGAGGCTGAGGAGTTATTTCAGCAACACATCGTTGGCTAAATCAGCAATTACGTACAGGAACATGAAGGTAAGGATAAACCACGTGATGAGGTAGATGCCAACAGCTTGCGCAAATTCATCCTTAGAGGTATAAGCCGAGATAACACCACTCCCTGGGATCAAGATGGTTGCATATGACATCCAGAAAGCGCCATAAGAGGTGAAGGCTGCATAACCATAACACGTTAGCCAAGTGTTAAATATAGAATAGCGACGACATCAAAATAGACAACCAAACATGTGCCATGACATATAACATGCGAGTGCCACGGAATGATCTCACGACGGCAGAAGCGGCATGAATGAAGAGGCAGTGTGAATCCCTAGAACAGTGGGGTGGGACGCACCTGTAGCACCAAAGGTGTTACCGCGGGGAAACTCCCACATTCCTGCCAGGAACTGAGCGAGACCACCAGAGAAGCATGCCATGCCAACGACGACGTTGGGGGTATTAATGCTTCGGACGTTGACATTGTACATGGAGAGAATGAACGTGGTTGCCGCAAACGAGAACAGACCACTGCAACGGAGTGAGCGTAGGGAGACACACGACGACGGGGAACGTACAGAGCACCGGGGTTGGCGATCTTGGTCGCGTGGGGTGCAGGATGGGCCTGTCCACCGTAGTGGACTTGGGAGCTGTGAGAAGTGCGAGCTTTTTCAACGTCGGACATGGCGGTATCGAAGGTGGTGAGTGATGAAAGAAAAGAGGCGCAAGTTGAAGGGAAACGAAATGACGGGTCCTGTACTTTTTATGCCCGGGAACAAAAATGCTGCCGAACAGAATTGCTGGCAAATTGAATGAATTCTGCTGACACATAAAAAGTAGCGTCAACGTACAAAAAGCATATTTAGGTAACGGAGCTAAACCTTGGTCGTAGCGTCGCGTCGCTTTTACGTGGTCTTCGACTTCGTGAAACGGCTACAAGTTGTTTAATCGAGGTGGCAATCTTTTGGTACTGCGACTGGCATCTTGGATTATGACCGTGGCCCACTGCCCCCATGAACGTGCAACAGAAATTGATCGTGACGTCTAAATGCAACCTTCCTCGCTTGCAGATTGCCGAGTCGATCGATCGGTATCGTCAACCGGAGACACATGTCAAACTTGCACTGCTCGCCTATTAGCGACCCACTCTGCCTTGACGACTGTCAAATGCCCTGTAGTGAAAGTCAGTGCGTGGTTGCCCTTGACGGCTTCGTCAACAGACGTCGGCTCGCCCAAAAAAAATAACAAAAAGGGTCGAGGTAGTCGAACGTTCGACTCGCGGCCTTTGTGCGTCATGCCCTCACTTATGCCGTCAAGGCGACCACGGCAGTGTCGTGACCCTACGGCAAGCGCAAGGGATCGCGCGTTCCTCGTCTGACGCTTTTGGCACAACACTCGATCCGAGGTATGAATGGTGACGCGGCGACAACTACGACGTGAATTCGCTTAGCTAGGTAATGTCAGGTTTTGTGCTACCCAATTGTATGCCGAGTAGATCTGCATTGCATTTCCGCAGTCTGGGGTAGTGAAGATCTTCTACCTGCCATTACGCGAGGGCCTGCATGTGCATGCTGGATGCAACACGGTCGCGGACCGCACCCTGTACACGCCATTTCAAGTTTTTACTTACGGGACGAGTCAACGCCCCACTCTCGGAACAACGACGCCGGCCAGCAATATCTTCCCAGTACCTAGTACATACAGAGGAGAGTGGTCAACGTTGCTTCTCGTATGTGTAACACAAGAATAGCCCCCAAATCGACCGTCGTTTACTGGCGGTTGCAAGTTCCTGGTCCGGGCCTGACGGTTTGGGGAAGCACCAAGCGATCTCATGTTCCCGCAGCCGAACCCCCAGGACCTTACTTTGAATGCGCCGAACACCGATCCTCCCAACGCTGCGCACCATTCGATCAAAAATGAGATCGTGCTTCATTCGCTCGGAATTTCTGCGCCCGAAGATCATGTGCGAAAAATGTGTCAACTCATTAACTGCGGCATTGTTGCCCTGGTTTCAGGTCGACTGTCACCCCTTGTGTGAGCGCGGCCAAGGGTGGGAGTTAGAATACTGCTTCTCGGCAGCATCGGGACCGACCCAGAAGAAAATGATGTTGATTGTGGGTTGCCTCGTTACCGCTTGAGCTTGAAACTACTTGAAGTGCTGGACTTCTAGGACGCAGTACTCTGGAGCAGTCACCAAGGCTTCCGGCGCATCTGAGGGCTAGTAACCATACTTACCTCCGCGGCGTCGATGGTACCTAGCGCAGAAGCTGGTACCCCCAGCACACCAGCGAAACCATCCTTTTTCGCGATTCCGAGTCGCACGCTGGGTGCCTTCATGGTCTAATTTTACCCCAGTTCCACCATGTTTCTATTTCTGCTCGCATCAGGTGGTCTTGCGTTCGCGTGCGTCTGAAGACCGATCTCGCTGTACAGTTATCCTGGTCTTTCCTGGCGTTTCTGCGTGTGTACGCCTGCAACTCCGCGCGTCCATCAGCGATCAAGGTACAGACAACCCTTACACGTGAGCAAAGTATTTGATGTATGAATCCCACCGATGTGCGAACGTGAGCGGGGTGACCCCGTATGCAGAAGGAGGCTGGACAAGCACGATCAACTGGGGAACGTTTCCCATTGATTGTGTGTGGGGTTATAGAGCAGGTACGCGCACAAAGCATGTGTCAGGGCTGCGAGTCGGCGGTTCGATCGGTATGGCTACCTGGCATGCGATGCTTTCCTACTACGTCACGACACGCACGACGATGCAACGCAGTGAACCGAACCAGGAGGACGTAACTGCAAATCAAGCTATCTACAAGGACCTTTTTCACACTCGTGTCAGGTACAATACAGTAATTTCGCCTATATACGAACGCATGGTGGCTCGGTGCTAGCTCAACTATACTAACCGAAGAGTAAGTGCAGCGCATACGCCGTCAACGCGGTCATCGTGATAAACATGAGGATATACTGTGGAATCAAAAACACCGAGAGATGCTGCGCGCTGCCCGTGCCGGAATAGACTTGCGTTAAGAAAACCTACCGACGCAACATATACATATTAAACATCGCGACGAGAAGCCACGCAAGATCTTCTCACCTGGGTCGTCGCCGTAGGTAAACACGACAGGAAGCTGCATCATGACATTGTAGATAAGTATGAGCGTGTGCTGATACACACGGAGGTGACGCACATGCACACGAATCGTAAAACTTTGTCGTCGGCATTTAACAACCCCACTTGGGTTAATCCCTGTGTAACAAGCACGCCAAACACGGGCATAACGACCATGCGTCCAATCGCCAGGGCGCCAACTGCCCCAATTGGAAGGGAACGAAGACGTCCGCCAGGGACTTCCAGCCTTGCTAACGCCGAGCCAAGCGTTATTAGTCCTAATGGGACTGAGGCACCCCCGATAAACGTCAATGTGTTCAGCAGGATGGCGAGCGGTGGTTGACCGTCCGGCGCAAGTGGCATATTAACTCCAGGAACATCGGGGATAAACAACGCCTTGAGGACGGGCACGATGGATATGATAAACGCCGAGATGATGGATATGGAACAAGGCGTGACAAGAGTTTGGAGGAAGCCGAGGACAAATCGGGTGAGGCGGGTACGGAGAGGAACAGCAGGCTCGCTTTTCGTCTCCGTTGCGTCGACGGTGTGTTGGATGACCGTCGTACCTTGAGAAATGGAACCGTCCAAGGAAAGAACGGGGCCCTCCGACATTTGGCGTGCCCGAGGAGCTTCCTTCTCGTCATCATTGTTACCATTCTCAGCTCGAGGTCTTCCCAGATGAAAAAGCCCCTTTAGAGAGATGACGATCCGCTCGGTCGCTGCATAAAGGTATTTTTTTCTCGTCTTCAGTTGCTCCTGAACGTCCTCATCGATAACGTCTGGCCCCCGGAAATCCATCGCCACCCAATTGACACCTCCGAGCGGAAAGAGTGTGACCTCATGGACAATAATCAGTCGCATGGATTTAGAGTAAACTTGACTCGAACACACAACGAAGATCAGGATGAAAACAGCAATGTAGGCAACCGCCAAATTTTGATCCGAGGTGCCATTGAACGGAGAGGCAGCCGTGAGGGTCATGATGACAGACGTTGCTATTCATACCGAGGTAGGACCTCGATCATGCGATAGCAGATCTTTACTCACGAATGTCCCCGACATTGCTCCATCCACCAGCCACCAGGATCCCATATCGAAATCGATGTGGAACCCAAAACATTTGCTTGACGATCCAGGATATCGCGATACCGATCGCTTCGTACAGCAACGCGACAAAGATAAGAGGACCTCCACGGAATCGCGGTGAGTACTACTACACCAGCTCGGGAACCAAAGTAGATTTACCAAGCGCGCCAACGTTGGAAGAGCTAAAGGCCGGGACGATCCTGGAGAACATGAGACTCGGGAGGGTAATATTCTCCGCGGAGCAACGCTTAATTTGACTCGGATGTGGCACTTTGAATGGCACGACTTACGAGCAAAATTTGTCCCGCACCGCGAGCAGCCACGGCGGGTAGAAGTCCCGCCTTGGTGATTGTGAAGCCGGCCGCGATACACAGAAACCTATCGCATAGAACGTGATCAACCGGGCTGGGAGAGTACAACATATCGATCTAGCGTACAAGCGGATGAGTGGCTGAAAGGATACCCAGATCAGTTTGCTGATGGAGATCATGATAGCAAAGCCCCAGCGTCACGACGAAGAGGTCCAAGTTTGAGCAAGGTTTCGATTGCTCACGGCACTGTCGACCGATGCTATTACATATTTGAGGGTTCACGGGAACATTAGGAGCTTCTCGGTGGAGACGCGGTTATGTTGGAGGTCGAGGTACATGGGCGGAAGATAGCAGTCGTCGCTGGTGGTGAATCGTGATCCGCGACCCTGTCTAGCCGAGCAAGGCGTGAAGGTGGCCTCGACTGCAAAGTAGAAAAAAGTTGGACATGGTGAGCTTCGGAGGTATGGTCCGAAGCTCACCACGCCACGGAGACGAAAAAAGACATGTCGTCTATCTTGGTCACTGTAGGACACGCGGTCCCAATCGGGTCAACCAATTAACCGGTTGCATCCAATTCAAGGTACGACGATATACAGTTTGCTACGGACGAAGGCGGCTTTTGGTCACGGGGGACGCTTACATCTGCGATTTGTTGAGTGACGGGCAGGTAACGTGTCAAGTTGTACTTGCCAACCATGACCACACAGCCTCGATCCAGTGTTTTGGCGGCGGGTCGTCGTGTCTAAAAGCCTCGTAAGAGATCAGCGTTCCCGAGAGAAAGAGGACAGACGTGAGGCCATCAATATCAGCTAAGCCGGACTTGAAGTCCATCTCGTTTGCTTTGACGAGGGGCACTCCAGTGATCACTTTTGTAGAGACGTAGACGAGAGGAAAGAGCATGATAGGGAGGTAATTGGTCACGAAAGCTGCCGTGGACCATTCGTCTCTCAAGAAAATCTCCCAGCCGCTGAACTGTCCGGACCAGTTAATGACGTGAAACGTGTGGGAATACGACAGATAAAACGCACAAACATAGTGAGAGCGGACCCCAAGACGACCCACCAAGCGGCATATGGTTGAAGTCTCGACCTATACGGGAGCGTCTTCCTATCAATGTTTTGCACGCGCAAACCACTGTAGAACCGGAGGTAAATGATACCAATTCCGAACCATGAGGTCAGCCCACAGGTGGCGGTCATACTGGCGAACCAAGTGAAGACTATCCCGGAGCTGCTTCCTATGGACATGTACGCTAAAAGCGCGAAACAGGCACAAAATGCCACAGAGACATATGGCAGGCCGGAACGAGACGTCCGCAAGAAGACCTTGGGGGCACAACGAGAGGCAGCAAGGCCGTCTGAGAAACTGCGAGGTCAGCACAGCAACAAAATGCACAATAATTGGTAAATTACATAGCGTCCGAGATGAAACATAGAGGTCACTGGAAGCTGCAGACCAAGCCGAAGACAGCACAGCGGCATTGACGACCTAGATTGACATTGTAACCAGATATCGCGGAAATTGATTATTGCAACTCACCGACGCAAGACCCTTGATACCAGCCTGATTAACAGCGATAACGAAGGGAGCTGCGGACGCATTCTCGGAATTGACGTTGAGCAAGGGGTTGTTGGACGGCACAAGTAGTCCAATGATAAGCACACCGCCAATATAGAAAACGAGGAGACGGAAATATACTCTTCGCACCGCTCTTGGGACATTGCGACGAGGATTCTTGGTTTCAGCGGCTGCCATCTATCACCCGTGTTACAGACGTCAAAAGAAACGGGTCACAGCAACAGGACTTACGGCAACTACTTCCCCGCCCACGTACGAGAATGCTGCTTGCGCGACGACACGAGACCATCCAAGAAAGTGTCCCTTGCCGCCCTGTATGCCATCAAAATTGGTAAAAGGTCCCGGATTCTTCCAGTATCGAAAACCGATACGGTCATGATTTGGCCCTCCACCCAAATCAAGGACAATGCCCAGGATGATCATCCCGGTGATTGTGATTATTTTGATGGAACTAAGGACGACACTCAGAGGGCTTGGTTTGTCAAGGACTGAGTGCACCGACCAGAACCAGAACTCTGTTTCTCCGTACGCCCCTAGATGAATTCAGCATAAAAACATCTCTAGGACGCGGGACACTCACCAACACCAAAAGTGTTTATGCACACGACGACAATCAAACACATCGTGATCCATATGGCATTGTTCGCCTTTTTATCCCAAAAATCGATAATAGTTGCGGCAGCAGACAATTCAGCTGAAATTTCCATCAAAACAGATAGATAGACAGCGCGCGGCGTGAATGCATACCAGGTAAAATCATCTTGCCTCGGGCGATGAAAATAAGAACAATGACATTGATAAAAACCGATGAATACCGTCCAACTGTACCACAGATTCCAGCCCATGGTAAAGGCGAGAGCAGGATCAACAAAGCGTTCAGCCATCTTGATGTGACCACCAGGCAGTGGGAGATATGCAATCATTTCACCGACTGTAATCTGTCAAGGTGTAAGTTTACTGCCCGAGTGATCTCGCACAGGCTCACCATGGCAGAGTAGCAAATTGTTCCGACAAAAACGTAACCCAGTAACATCCCAACAGGACCACCGTTCATCAAAGCGGAGGCTGTCCCAAGAAACAATCCGGTGCCAATCACCCCACCAAGGCTAGGGATATCAATGCGTGCATGGACAAGGAACCACACTACATACCTTATCATAGCTATATGCCGATTTTTCAGCTTGCGACTGAGCGCTACGGCAGGTAAAGCCACCTCGACATCGTGGTCCGTAGGTTCGACCCCTTCGTCGGACGCGGATTTATTTTCCGCGACGTTGCCTTCTGGGCTCATGTTGGGTCAGTAACAAAATGGGTAGGGCTTGGGCCTCTGTCAAATCAACAGTTTCAGCAACCGAATCGTGAAACAGCTTGGCGTCGGTTTCCAGGTTGGTACTTTACCACTTTACGCGAGATGAAGAAATGAGAGCAATCATTTTCCTGTGCGAATTCGGTGTTGATTGAGAAGCAACTCGAGCCCATCAAGGCCGGATAACTGCAGGTTCCCGTCTTGCATGCAGGCTTCAAGTCGGCTCATTCCAGTCTGGCAACTCCGTGGACTCCACAAACGCCCTGCACCGCCCAAATTTTGAGTTGTCGCATGAGTTTCCATAAGGAAATAATAATCAAGGGTCTTCGTGGGGTCTTGCGGTGTGTGCGGAGCCCGAGTCGGAAGTTGACGCTGGTAAACGGTATTGCCTCAGTGCCAACACGCCGCCAACACCTTCTTCGTGAAGGAATGTGGAACGTCCCCTTTGCCAGCGTATGCTGACTCTGGTTTGCGCTGAATCGTTCATAAATCTAGGTCGCGGGAACCGTCCGATCCGGAAGTTAATCCCATTCATGGTCAATTCCGCTGCATCTCACTCAGAACATGTGTTTGTGTTCCCTCAGGCTAGCCCGGCATCTGAAGGGAAAGTAATGCGGTGCGACACGAAGTAGTCGAAGAATATCATTTCGCGGACCGCCCCGTTCTCCGGTTGATCCAAGGGTGAAACTTTTAGGCTGTAAAGAGTAACGGACCACTGTCTGTTGCGAACTGTTCGTCGAGCGGTGTTGTGTAAGTGATGCTGGCTGACGCTGTGTTCGTGCTAAGCTTGTTCAGGGTTATCGTGCTCCGGATGTGCGACCATACACGCCGGACAATCACTGACTCCCAACTGCATCTATCAGAAAGTGGTCAGTGCTCTCCCAAGGTAGGGTCATCTTGGGGTCACGCGTGATGTATGTATTACTGCGGAAAAGGTTGGACCCTGCGATCGACCCCTGCCAGCTGCTGATGTAAGGTGCCAGGGAAATCATAAGGCCGTATTCATAAATGCGCGCGGTCGCCTGACGAGCGTTCCCCACCTTCGAGGCGCGATAATCTTCCATCTGTCATGTTCGTGGACCAACAACACGAGTTAACGGTTTCGAGTCCGATTACAGCGGACCCCGCCATATACCGAGCCACCATACTTTCCTCCGGTGAGTTCTCTCGTGCCAGCAGTAGCATTATTCCACATTCGCAAATGGGCTGAATCAACCCACGAGAAGGAGCTGCACTGGCGCTTGTTGTCTGGGACGTTCTTCTCACCCTAGACGATGAGGTTGATTATATTTGGCTGTGAGTTCCCAAATATCATAAAGAAGCTGACATTTACGGTGTCTTCTCATGTAGAAAGCATGGCCGGACTTACATCAAGTGGATATATGTCTTTGCCAAGTGGTTTGGATTGATGAACCAGATGTATGTATGGGTCATCACATTCCGAGACCTTGTCTACATGCTAACGCTATCTCCAGTGTTATACTATTTGCGCATGCCTTCTTCGAGAGCCACTTCCCCGTCCATGTGTCGACTTGCCAAGCATTCTACGATGTTGAGATTTTTTGTTTCCAGGCATTACAACTGTGCCTGGCTACGATTCTGATCCTTCGGAGTAAGCCAAACATCTATTTTCAAATCCCAAGTTACGCTAAGCTCAAGCCCGTAGTCTGGGCTGTCTACCAGGGGAATTATCGATACGTCGCAATCGTATTCATTCTTCTATTTCTCGAGGCCCTTGTGATGATAATAACCGAGGCAATTTACATCCCAAAGTTCACTATCGATGATGTTTGCATAATACTCCACGTTCCAACAATAACGTGGTATTTAGGGATCGGTATAATGCTTACACACAGCGTTTTATTGTCTCTTACATATTATGGAAAACTCCGCATGCAGCCTGCTGCCAGGCGCAGCAAGGTTATCGCGGTCGTAACTCGCGATGGGATGCTTGTATTCCTGATAGTTGTTGGTGAGTCCAGTACAACCACGATGCGACACAAACGATATGGGTTCCGCTAGGCATAGTGTTGGCTTACTTGCTCTACGTTCGACTCAATCAAGTCATCTTTAATGTTCTTATACCGTAAGTGTGTGGCAGGGTTTCATCGGTTCGTCGTTGCTCACCTAGGTTTCCATTTTCCTTTGCAGATGGACAACACTTTTACCCTCCCTTCTAGTTTGTGACCGTTTCCCTTCAGCGCTATGCGGGCTGTAGTAACTTTGTCGAACAAACAGACCACCCGAATGATCCTGAACATTCAAAAGGCAGCTCAGCGAACAGACGATACATTAGAACTTACGACGTGTCTTCGTACCGTAACAGATAGCGAGATGCAGCCTGCAAGTTCGTGGGGTGTCCCTGATTGCAACCAGGATACCAACCAATGAAGAGCACGCACAACCACTAACTTTCAAAGATTTTCATGGCAGCTAAGCCCACGGGATATTTCGACCCTGGCCGCAGATTCGGAATTGTAGCAATCCATTCTGATTTGTTACTGTGTTTCTATGCGAACGACACCATATGTCGGTTTATTATAGTTGTAAGGGACTTGTGGTCGGGTGTATCATCTTTGCGAGCCGTTCCGACGTGTAGTTCACGGAGGTTTCTCTTGTATAAACTTGCTGCATGCGCACAAGCACTGGTTCGCGTGCACACTTTAATATGGCTTGTGAAAATCGGCGCTTTAGTACATACGGCAGGAGGACCTGCACCGCCCAAACTTGTCATGGTTGGAACTAATTGTTTCCAAGTCACGTGCTTGACATCGATACGTGGGCTTCCCCAATGCATTTGTACGTTGAACAGAACACTTCAAGGACATTCATTCTGGTCCGCTAGTACGACCAGACCAAGCAGAGATAATCCCGAGACCCCAGCTGCCAAAACGACGAGGATATCGGTTTAGTAGCGATGTCTTCGCACAGCAGCCCTTCAGTCCTCAGCGTTCGGACGTCAGGTATGTTCTTGCGTGCTTCGGGTCCGATTTCTTTTTGTGGTTCACCAGCGAACTGCTTTCAGGTCCGGCGGAGCCTTTGCAACAAGTCAGGTTGCTCTCGGCTCTCAGGAGTGGTATGTGGTCACATGGCCTACGCAACCAGTTGGATGCCGACGAAACACCTAGGTGACCCTGCTCTCATTCACCCTTTCCTGACCGAAATCGGAAAGGAAAGACGGAACTCAATCGACGGTGACTTAAACACAGGTGCCGCAGCTCTGCACCTCGCTATTCGCTGTGCTTCTGGTGCGTGCTGTTCGGTCGACTCAAAACCGTCATTTAGCTTGTCTACAGTGGAAACTGTCCAACTCCTCTTGTCGCACAGAGTCATTTCACCGAATGGTATACACCCACCAGGAAGCGGTACCACTGCCCTCCACCTCGCAGCGTCTCTGGGGCGCGCCGAAATCGTGTCGCTCCTCCTCGACCAGCCGGGGACGGACGACACACTCCGTGATAGTCAGGGACACACATGTAGGGATGTAGCAAAAGGGAAGGAAACCATTCGGGTCCTTCAAGGTAGGCTGTCCAGTCCCAGGTCCTTTGGCCTCTTCCTCACCTATTCTAGATTCGCGATCCTTTCTGAGCGCATCGTATAGATCATTATTGCACTCATACGCACTTTCCCCTTTGAAGGCACAGCCAAGTCAAGCCCTTACATCGCTGTTGGAATCGCCGCGTGCAAAAGGGATCGATCTCTCCCATCTCGATGAAACTACTGGAACCTCGCTTTTACACGAGGCAGCACGCCGGAAAGATTTGCGGCTAATCGAGCTTGTTGTCCGTGCAGGTGCAGACGTGTTCGTGCGAGATCGGCGGGGAAAGATGGCCTATGATGGGCTAGGTAAAGATGATCGCGTGGGGGTATTCTTACGCCAATGTAGGTTTCTACTTCCATCTCTCGAGATTTGCTCTGAAGAACCACAGTCGCCAATCACGATCAGTCGTTGATCGACTTGCCAGTCTCTGAACCACCTGTTTTGAAGGGATACCTGAATAAATATACAAACGTTGCCAGGGGATATAATACTCGGTGGTTCGTCCTCAAGGATGGCGTTCTTTCATGTTCGTGCAAGCGTGATGTTGTCACGGAACGGTCTTGATGCGAGTTTTTCCAGATTATAGACACCAGGAAGACGAGGAGATCGCTAGCAGAGGTGCAATCTCGATGAAGACAGCCGTTCTAAAAGCTGGCACAGGCACTGAGAAAACACGCATTGAAGTCTATTCTGCGCCTATTCGTGGACACACGACCGGCGTGCAGAAATGGTACATGCGCGCAAATCATCCCGTCGAGGCTGCACGATGGACACAAGCAATCAGCAGGAGTATGGAGTGGTCCCGACGTGAGGCGGAGAAAAACCTCGGCCGACGGAGCACGGAGAGTGACAAGAGTGCCCTGCGGCCAATGAAGATCCGAACCAGTTTTCAGTCGGGCGTGTCTGCGATGAGGGAACTCGGAACGTATAGTTTACGGGGAGACCAGGCGTCTTTCGTGGACACCACGGAGGACTATGCCCTGATCGTCAGTGACGCTTCCAAAGACAGCATTCAAGTTCATGACGAAGAGGATGAAGAAGTTGCGAATCGGCACGACAGTTCGGCAGCATCAGAGGTGACGCAGAGTCAACCTCCCCATGGCAGCACGTTCGATTTGCATGGGAACTCGGTTGCAGCGCAGATGGAGCTCACTGCACAGCTTCTTGCCGGGTTACCCGTACCATCAGATGCGACCTCACGAACGCAAGAACTTCGAGAGGCCCTCAAAGAGTCTCTTGCCGCGGTCCAGTCGATGATAAACGAGTACATCCAGATGGCCAAAGAGAGGGAAGATTGGTGGAGGTCACAATTGCAACGAGAGCGGGAACGGCAAATGATATGGGAAGAAAGCCTGCAAACTGTCGTCCGTGAGGGAGAAGCGCTCGAGAAGGAGCTCCGCGCCCGCTCTCGCAAACGCGGAAGCAGATTCTTCGATACGGGAATGCAAGATGCTGGCCCTCCGACCGTAAGACAACGACCCCTTTCATTGACCGCCACGTCATCCCCCATCACTTCAGCTCAAAATTCTACCTACTTTACCGCAGTGGAAACGCCTCCCGTTTCCCTGATTCCCGCTCCTGCTACAGATGGTCCCCCTTCACCCATAGTCTTGACCCCTACCCAGCGCCGATTATCGCGCTTAGCGACATCAAGTCCTGTCGCAGCAAACGAGACTGAAGATCTACATGATACAGACGAAGAAGATGAATTCTTTGATGCTATCGAGTCGGGTAATCTCCCGAACCTTGTCGTCAGCGAGCTTCTCGCCAGCCCCACGCACTCCCTAGCCTCGTTGCCGCTTACTCTCAACTTGGAGCCTTTTTTGGGATATAAATATCTCAGGGCCGAGTTGCCAATTGAGAAAGATAATAGGCCGTCTACAAGTCTTTGGTCTGTCCTGAAGCATAGCATTGGGAAGGACTTGACGAGGATCAGTTTCCCTGTATTTTTCAACGAACCCACGAGCATGTTACAGCGAATGGTAGGTATTCCGTACTCTTGACTTCTTTCGGTGACCTTACTGCTTTCCAGGCGGAGGACATGGAGTTTTCCGAGTGCCGTAAGTCCGTTAACGGTGGTTGTCGATTCAATTTGCTAATCCGTTCATCTACAGTAGACGTGGCTGTGCAAGAGAAGGACCCTCATCGACGGATAGCGTTCGTCGCCGCTTTTGCGATGTCCAACTATTCATCCACTATTGGACGTATAGCGAAGCCATTTAATCCCATGCTTGTGAGTAAGATTTCGGTTTCTCCTGGACAGGACGCTCACATTTTCTTGAGAGCGAAACATTTGAATACGTGAGACTAGATAAAGAATACCGATACATGTCAGAACAAGTCAGCCATCACCCACCGATATCTGCCTGTTGGGCTGAATCTCACAAATGGCATTATTTCGGCGAAGTACGTACTTGACGCAGTTTGATGCCACAAGACTGACCGTTCTGCAGGTCGATGCCCAAAATAGGTTCATGGGCAAGTCGTTTGAGATCAGGCCCACTGGCGTTGCCCACGCAGAACTTTTGTTACCTGAAGAGTGGGCACCGAGTTACCCCAAGGCGACGACCATTGGCGGCAAGGGGAAAGTAGTCGAACATTATTCGTGGAAAAAGGTCACTACGAACGTTTCCGGCTTCATCCTCGGATCACCTACCATCGATCATTATGGTGACATGATTGTCAGTTTCCACTGTCGTTTTATACTGGGTTCCACTGAATCCTTTTTAATTTAGGTCACGAATCATCGCACCGGAGATCGGTGCATCCTCACATTTAAGCCTCGAGGATGGCGAGGCAAGGACGCGTATGAGATTTCGGGATCTGTCAGCAATTCGGAAGGCGAGATCACCTATGAGATCGCAGGTCGCTGGAACAGCCAACTTATCTGTCGCGCCGTTGGTACTGGCAGTGGATTCCTGCACCCTGACGCGACCGTCGGTGTCCTGACGTCGCCGAATTACATGGCAGAGTATATCCTACTGTGGAGAAACTCTGAAAAGCCACTTGCGCCATTCAACCTCACCCCGTTCGCGATTACGCTCAATGATTGTCCAGAGGACACGCTCAAGCGGTTCCTCTGTCCTACGGACTGTCGCCTTCGTCCCGACCAACGCGCGTTCGAGACGGGCAAGTATGAGCGTGCGAATGAGTTGAAGCAGAAACAAGAAGAGATGCAGCGGGCCACGCGACGGGCGCGAGAGGACGGCAGGTCGCCACCCCATCGGCCGAGATGGTTTACTGCGGAGACGGATGGCGATACGGGGGAGCGTGTGTGGACACCTTCTCGGGTGGGCAATGTGCTCGAGTATTGGACGGAACGGGAGAGGGTGTGGAAGGAGGGAGGCGATGCAGAGTGGAAGGACGTAGATTCTATATTCATCGAGGACTCACCTTGATGTTTCTTTCGGCCTTGAGGACTTTGTTATTAATTACTCTGGAGAGTAGATTAGATTCGATTATTGCCCTTGTAATGTCGAGTTCTGCTATTTTTAGCTAGTGTGCTATGACCGCCAGAACGGTGTGTAAGTCACAGCCCTGATGGCTCAGTTGGCTAGAGCGCAGGTCTCATACGTCTCGTATGACCAGTATACTACTGGGTAATCCTGAGGTCGCAAGTTCGAGCCTTGCTCAGGGCAGTAAATTTTCTTTTTCTCCCGTGCTCCGTTGTATCTCTGCGGTCTTGCTACGGTTGGCACTCTCTCAGTCCCACCAGGGCAGTAGGATACGATAGCTTATCGCGCCTTATTCGGGTTACTTCAACAAGGTTGGCTTCAACCTCCAGCCACAACTCCCTTATCGTTTGGTGCTTGAACTCGGCAAGAAGAGTCCCATCATCCGATGATATGTGCGAAGTGGTTTTTGCGTGGTTAAACGTGAACGGGTTCTCAATTGATCGACGGTGTGCTCTTTATCTGGAGGAAGCTTCAGACGCCACGTTCTTGGCTAACCGGGTTGTTTGTTTTTCAGTACGAAAACCATCCAGGGCATCCTTCCCATCCAAGCCGTCTTGACCCACTGTAGGCATCATTATGCCTTTTGACGGTGACCCACTTGCCTTCTACGGCAGAAACATCATCGAAAACTACCATGGCCAACTGAAGGCAAGACTGTCGCTTGAGACTGGCCGAACTGTTTCCGTCGATGTTTCCGACGACCAGCTGCCCTTTGGCTCCGAGGGCAAGGTTGGAATATTAGGCGCTGGCATCGGTGGTCTCTATGCGGCCCTGATACTTGACTCCCTCGATATCGAGTACGAGATCCTTGAGGCCTCCGACCGTACTGGCGGCCGGATGTGCACTTATAAGTTTCCAGGTGGGGGGAAGTATGACTATTATGTGCGTACCTTCATCTGTTCAGGTTTTCGATGCTGATCCAGTCTACCAGGACGCAGGCGCCATGCGCTTCGCATTTCCGAAGAAAGATAGCCAAGGGCGATATAAGAATGGCGTCATGAGACGATTGGCAGAGTTGACCGAATACGGACCTTTGAATCAAGGTCAAGATCGCCTCATGGACTACCTCATACCCTTTTATCACAGCGCTCGGGATGGTTCGGGACCATGTTATTACTACTTCAACGGTATCCGCGAACCAGTGTCCGATGCACCCAAAGGGCCTTTTGGCGCTCAAGAGATGGGCGTAGACATTGATTATATTCGGGCCGGCGTGGATGCAATCATCGACGATGTCACAAGCCCATTCGTCCGAATGCTTGTCCAAGATATCGAAACTGATACGAAGAAAGGGTGGGAGGTGCTCGTAGCCAACAGCTCGTACTCTACCCGGGCATATATGGCAACCAAGTATCTGCCTAGCGTTCACCTTGAGCTCCCTCCTCGACACCTTCCTACGAATGTCATCAACTGGTGTGAACTGCTTGGGGATGGTGGTTTCGACGGTGCATTGGTCGAAAATATCCTCCAAGAGATGACGTATACAAATATTGGAGATGGAAACGCAGAGTGGAAGTGTTTTGAGTAGGTTTTATGACTGGTATTGGATCTGGTGTAACTCACTCGTTCGTGTAGGGGTGGCTCAGAAACACTGCCGAAGAAGATAGAGAATTATTTGAATAAGAATGGGAGTTTTATCCGGTTCAACAAAAGGGTGACGGCCATCAGTCAAGGCCATATGTCCATCGAAACTCCAATCGGCTCCCCGGAATGCAAACTCACAGCAGATGCGGAACCACTTGAGGGCTCTGTCGAGTCGGAGCTTCGAATGGATAAAGACAAGATTGTAAAAGACCCTTCTGGGTCTGTCCAAAGGGTCAAAATACCTTCCGTCACGGTAATCGTGAATGGTAATGAGAGGCACAATTGCTCTCATGTCATATCCACGTTACCACTTTCCGTCCTTAGTACCGTTGACTTGAGTGGTGGGGGCTTGGACACCATGCAGAAGGGTTCGTTGCGCGGGGTACGCTATTTCATTGCCAGCAAGATCGGGATACTCTTTAAATCGAATTGGTGGACCACAAAGCTTGGGATTGTGGGTGGCCAGACCTTCACGGATCTCCCGATCAGCACGATCATCTACCCAGCTCACGGCGTGGACTCTAGCATGCCATCGAAAGTGCTCATTGCAAGTTACTCATGGGAAGAAAACGCGAATCGCCTCGGTTCTCTTGCCGCGGCGAGGAATCGAGAGGTGTTGAGGGAGCTCGTGCTTCACAATCTTGCAGAGGTGCACAGTGGTCTGCACCCCGATGTGACATATGAATATCTACAGGAAGAATACGTCGACATGCACGTGAAGGATTGGAATCGTGAGGAGTATGCCATGGGTGAGTTGACACAATCGCTCGCTCGCGACGGTGGGTTCACAGTTCTTCCTTTTCCAAAGGGGCGTTCGTCGCGTTCGGACCTGGCGAATTCCCGGGGTTATATACATCGTTCACTTACCCTGCCGCGAAAAAATGCTTGCATTTCGCCGGTGAGGCTGTAAGCACGCATCATGGGTGAGTGATTTTCGACGGGAAAGTTGTAATATCCTATGGCCCACCTATATAGCTGGGTTGTTGGTGCGCTCGACAGTTCCTGGAGAGCTGTATACGAGTATCTCAAGGTTACAAGGCAGATCGAGAAGATGAAGAAATTCAAGGTATTGTGGGGCGGGAATAGCGAGTGGAGCAGATCGTCTCCCTCGGTGGAAGGGGAAGACGGCCCCGATTTGCTTGATGAACACCTCTGGTTGGTTGACTGCCATTCAGAGCATTGTCATCCCTCGTCCTACTAACATGAACTGTTAATCCGTCGCACCGATCGTGTCTGTATCAGTGGATTCAGTAATATACATACGAGGATATCAAGGCCGGGCACTCTTTCCAATCTTAACCAGTTCCAAAAGCATGACAGTAATATCTGAGCAGATGGCCCCGTCGAGAGATATCGAACAGCAAGAGCCATCGAACAGCCGAAATGCTGCGGTGGGCCTCCGGCGTGTGACTAACTATGAGAGTAATCGTCTGCAACCAGCGGAACCGGGCGACGACAGAAATTCGACATTGAAGGTTTCATGCAATATGTACAACAACCGGTCTTTGGTCAAAATGGTGATTTTAGTGCACGAGCAAAAGGTGATCGGGTGAGAGTTGGAGTCATGTAGACCGAGAAGGCAGATGGACAAACGGTAAAGGGATAATCAAAAGTGGTCGACAATGCAGACGTTCCCAGGGACTCCCAGGTACAACGTAGGCCGAGGCTGGAAGCTGACCTTGCTGTTGTAGTCCAGCTGGTAGGCCATCACGGTCTCGTTTATGTTTCTATTGCGCTTACGATCCACCCTCTCTCCCGGGTTCAAAATCTTCCCTTGCCTGTTTTCGTTAATCTCCTGCTGTGTCAGCGTAACACCAGCACTGTTCGAGACGAAAATTTTGATAGGATCGCCGGTCTGGTTCATCACCCAGACTGTATCGGGATCGAGTGCCGTCGATGCTAGGAACGGGGTACGGGGGTGGAGCAACCTCGAGAGTCGGAGGGCAAGGGCGACGAGGGTTAAAGTAGGGTTGACTTCAGGAGACCACGGGAAGATTGAAAGGTCGCATACGTAAACACCCTCTCGAATCCGAAGCTTAAGGTCATTGTCTAAGAGGAATCCAGCGTTTCTCCCAGACTTCAGACTTTCCATCGGGATGGTGCCAAGCTCGTGAGCAACACCTCCCAACTCAAGAGGTTTAAAGAAATTGTTGTCGTCCCAGTTGTTCTGTTCATCCGGATCTGTGGGGCGGAGTGTAATGAACAGTCTATCCTTGATGACCCTGACGATCTCCTTGGTGACCTCCCGCAGATCCTTCATGTCCCGGGTAGAGTTTGAGAATTTGGGACGACGTTCCGCATCGACGACTGGTTCATTATTGGCGTCGAGAGTGATGGTATTATTATTGTCGAGGGGAGTGGGTAGGATGTGGGCGACAATGATCTTGGGGAAGTCTTGGTTGGTGAAGGCGTGAGCACGATCTAACGGGCGGGGAAGGAAGGAGGAAGAGTCGACTGCGACGTTGACGAGAGAGATTTTCCCACTTGGGAGATAAACGTAGGTCTGGAGTTTCATCGACCCCACCTTCTCGCGCATGGTAGGATCCTGGTACTGGAAAGTAAAAGCTTTGGCGAAGATATCGTGGTCCGTGAGGTGAAGCCCGCGATTATTCTTGAGTTCATCGGTCAAGCCACTGCGCATCAAGATCGCAGGGGAACCGACACTCCCAGCACCTAAAATAACCTGAGTGTCTACAGCGGGGTTTCCTTGACCATCCTTCTTGAGGTAGATATTTGTCTCAGTGCCGCGTGAGTCTCGAACGACGACGCCTGCGGCCCTGTCGCCACTCCAGATAATGGAGCGCACCTCGGTATTGATGAGGATCTTCCACTTGGGGTGTTCGATACACTTCCCGGCGGGAGTCCTCCCCTTGCTCATCGCGATTTCCAGTAGCTTGTCGATGGGACTATAGGCGCCGGAGGCAAAGTCGAAGTTCTGTGGATCTTCGAATTCAGAGGAGATGCGACCCCATTGCCATTGACACTTTGTGTCTGATGTCCTGGCGTTCAGGCGCTGCATAAGGTCGAGGTGGATAGCGTTCGTCTTGGGCAGGTAAAGGCTCATTAGATCCTCCGCCTCTTTGTACCAGCATTTCTCGCTGCGGACGAGTTCCTCGAAAAGGCCACGTCCAAGTTCCTCTGTCAAGGTGGTATCATGGATACGAGGGATGAAAAGGCCCCAGGCTGCACCCCGTCCCCCAAGGTTGAACATGGGTCCGGCCTTCCACTCCTTGGCTTGGTTCGCGTTCTTGAACTGATAGTCTGTCTTGAAGAGGCCGAAAAATGTATCATTCTGTTGACCACGGTCTTCGCCGAAGCCGACGGGGCGTGATGTGTTTAGGCAATGGGAGTGAAAGGTAAGCCCCCCTTTCTCGATGACCAACACGTTCTTCGCGCCACTACCCATCCTAGAGTTGGTATCAAAGAGGTCACCAGCTATGACGCCTGCACCCATTCCAGTGCCGACGATAATGATGTCGTATTGATTCTCCGGTTTGGCTGCCTCCTCCGGAGTAAGCTGGAACCATAACTGCTCGAATGTCTTGCCGCCGGGGACGGGCGGTGGGGCCGGGCCCGTGTTGCCACCAGGGCCCGATGGGTTCGTGTTGCCACCAGGACCTGACGGGTTTGTGTTGCCACCAGGGCCCGATGGGTTCGTGTTACCACCAGGGCCCGATGGGTTCGTGTTGCCACCAGGACCCGACGGGTTTGTGTTGCCACCAGGATCCGACGGGTTAACATTTGGAACGAGTTGGAAGACCCAACCTTGAGTTACGGAACTCTAAGTAAGTGAAGCACACTATGAAACCCGTACTGAATGCGATCAGTGAAGACTCACGGATTGGAGATCGTTAAATCGAACACAAGCCTTGTATCAACGGTCAGACTGGTTCCCATAGCAAGGGACACGAATAAACCTACGTTCTGATTCGGATTGGGACAGTCGAGGACGTCGACTCCACCCTTTACCCTGACCCTAACGAGAAATGTTAGAACGATACAACAACAAAAAGGTAGACCTCCATACTTTGAATAATCCCCATAAGACGAAATCTTCCAAGTGGCGGATGCACCTTGGCGGCCTTGAATTAAACCTTTACCCAAGAAGGAATCACCCTTGTAGTCTTTGCCCGCGACCAAGCCCACACCGGACGAGTTAACAGCGGGATGCATCTCAAATTCATCTCTGCGGATATTCAAAATGTACCACTACATGCACGATCAGTCACTTGTCAGTCTGAGGTGGAATGAAATCCAGTTACTTTGAATTCGACGGCGCGTTCATCGACCCCGGCGAGCTGAATTGCATCTCCATTGTCAACGTACTTCCAGTAGCGATCACTGCCGCTGTTGTACATTTTGATGCGGTAGGTACCAGGAGCAGAAGGCACAGATTGCCAAGCCATGATGGAGAAACGCAGGTTGGACGAAACTACACAGAGTGGGCCCTTTTATTGCTTAGACGTTTGCCATGAAAACGAACAAAAAATAAATTGGGAGCTTTCCTGCAGGGCAGTTCCCTGGGTCTGCTGATGTGACTCGGGACAGCCATGATATTGTGGCCTAGCCTTTCTCCTGGAAAAAAGAACTGAAGAAGCGGAGTTGGCTTTACAGTAATTATAGGACGATTGTTGCGTTCTCGGTATTTGGTAAAAGCAAGATGAGTGCACGGTCTGGATGTGCTGGATGATAACAACGGGGTAAATTGAAGGTACGCTTATCCCGTGGTACCACAGGCGGCGCTTGTCTGAAAATAAAACATTATTGCCCATTCAGTTGAGTCAGGTGGGCGCATGGAATGATGTAGGAGTGCACATCATTCAAATGAGGTCGTATTTGAGCGGAATAAACGACCGAGATCGATGCTCAGTTCTCACCCTGCCGTACGGGCTTCTTTGATACGTTTCACTATTATCGGATTGAGCATCTAGCCCGATTCTGGTAAGCTCGGAGTCAGATGTTGATCGATTGGTTCATTCGTGGGGTATGCTAGCTACATATTGGGTGCGAGCGTGATGTGTTGTCGCACACATGACATCCGAGGAGGTTTTTGAGTCCCGCATGACTGTTCGAGATACGTATGCGATCACGCCAATTAAAGGTGTCTATTCAGGGTTGTGCAGGCCTTTGGGAGGTTCCATTTCTTCCCCAATTTGAAGTACTCGTGTGGACTTGGGATCGTTTGCATCCACGTTCTAGCCCGCCCATGAGTTCCATCGGATCCCCGTATCAGTGACTATTTTTCGAGTCGAGACGCGAATTTTCTGATGGAACAGCACTGGAATAAATATTCGTACTGAAGAACTTGGAAGTTGAAATGTGGACCTGGACCTGTGGCGATTAAACGATTTTTTAATTTTAATCTTTTTTTTGGTGATGGCACTATCGAAGTATCTGTCGGTCTGCAAACCTGCTACTATGTAACTATTGTTGACGGTTCTACTACAACGCACCATTTGAGTATTGGAGCTAGAGCGAGAACAACACTCAACACCGTAAATGTACGGGATTTCTATAAGTGGCGCGTACCTAGAGTTGAATGCTACATGGTGATATAAGTAAGGTACGAGAGAGAAAGAGGGAGTACTCACACTCAACACCGTAAATGTACGGGATGAGGTGCGAGTACGTGTCCGCGCGGTATAAAAAGGGGGATCGGATGGAATGCTAATACTTAGGAGTGGTGGTAGTGGAATATGCGTTGGATCGTCTGTTCCAACAGAGAGCATGTTCGAACGACGCTGTCAGAAAAGGGGGATTCAGTAATTAAAGATCTAACCAAAAAGAAGACGAGCAAAAACCGTCCCGGAAGATGATCGATGATCAGTGGCTTGGTGGCTGTTCCTGCTTAGTGCATATGGGAGGCCTTTTCCGAGGCAACCCAGAGTCCAGAGCCTCGAACAAGATCAAATCTGCGATCGAATGCCGTATGAGCCGGTGGGGGTAATTGTGCGAAGAAAACTACGGAAGATGGTGATCATGCGACATTCGTCTGATGGAGAGTTCACGATCGATAACGTACAACTGGATGATCAAATCATTCATCTATTACCTTTTCTTGTCCATCTTGTGTGATCTCTTACTGATCACATCGTCGCTACCTTCCACTGTTCCAGAAACGGACTTTGACTAGTGGTTCGGCGTCTCCCTTTCTTACAGTAATACTTGACCCGTACCGCATCGGGATCTCATGCTTGTGTAGCATAAAAACACACTGGTTGTCAACAACATCAAAACAAGTACCAATGACACTCCGATTTAAAACATGTCAAAAGAGCCCCGACTATTCCTTGTGTTCTCACAGGTCCTCAACGAATTGGAAGACCCAACGTTGGTTCTCGGCATACTGTACACGTGAAGCATATTTAGACGGTGGTATTTACCAACTGATGGGGCAAGACTTACGTAGTTGTCATCGTAGAAATGAACGCACTTGGTGGATCATGGAAAGCAAATTCAGACGGACTTCCGGAACAGGGAGCATGTAAAACTCACTTGCGCACTGGTATCGCGACAGTCGAGAACGTAAGAGGTACCGTCAATTTTGATCCTATGGCGAGTCAGAACAAGGGCATAAAAATCCAGGATCCATACTTGGAATATTGTCCGTTGTTGGGTGTGATATTCCAGACGGCAGAAGGAGCTCTAGGGAACCCTTCAGCGAAACCGTAACCCCAGTATTTTTTGCCTATGTTGTCTGTGCTTGTGGTGAAGCCTACTCCTTCATTGGCATCAGGGTAGATATCAAAAACGTTTGTGCCGGTGCGAGGGGAAATCCTCCACTGTAAGAACAATCACTCAGCCGTCCGTTGAGGTGAAATGGGACGGAATCACCTTGTACTCGACACTGAATTGATTGACTTGAGCGAGTTGAATCCAGTGCTCTCTGCCAGCCGTATACTTCCAGTAGCGGTCAGTGCCGCTATTGAACACTTTGACGCGGTAGATGCCGGGATTGGTGGGCTGAGGTTGCCAAGCCATGACGCGGACACGTACGTTAAACGAAACCAGGGGAAGGGAGGCCTTTTATTCTTTCGCGCTTTTTTCAGAACGTGAGGGCCGGACTTTCCTTGCCAGGTCAGCCATTGTACCAGGGCACTGGGCTATACCGTGGAATACCCTCTTGGAAATAGCTGTCCGCCTGTGAAATCCCTGGACAAGGAACGAACTTGCTTGTTTGGACTGCAGTGGCGATTGAAGCACGTTGTCAAAGTCCGACGGGAGCGTCCTAAGCAGGGCACGTTTAACGATTAGTGGCATTAGACAATGGAAAGCTTACTTGTAGGACATTTGCCGACCAACACTCATGCTTATGTGCATGATGATGCAGTGACAGATTGGGCGATATCAATCTCACCTTGCGGGAGTTACATAATCAATACATGTTGATACGTATCTTGCTACTCCGCTGGGCAGAACGAAAGGTCAAATTGGCTCGTCGTCGCAGGTTCCTGATCCGGCACAGTGATCCAATTCCCGCGGTAATATTATTATTTTCGAAGTTCCGGGATGATGGACTGGTAGAATTCTGATCTGATGCTGCTGCTCAGGCAAATTTTCTCAGGGTTCTTGTCAGCTGACTGGTTGGGCGCCAGACTCTGATTCGTTCATACGTCGACGTCCCCCTTTCCATCATTCAAGATCGAACGGGAGATTGCGCTATGCCCGCTATCTCTGCGAGTCACGCGGTGGCATGACATGAAAACATCAGCAGCCAAGATAGAAGCTATCCAGTGACCAGTTAGGGACGCAGAGCCGCCTTAACAGTGTCATGTAAATTTAAGCCTGCGCAGGGAGAGCTTTCTGGAGAGCTAGTCGGTTTACCCTTCAGTCATGCCATCAGGACCCAATTTATCTTTTTTTCAACGGCGTGCAATCGTCCCCGGCGATGTGCAGACATCCAACCGTTCTGTCAGCGATCCAAACACGCCTGACCTTGATAACGTTCAAGGCGATGTATACTTAATGTTTCCAAAGGTGAGTGGACGGCATAGTGGTCCACCGTTGGATTGACGATTCGTGTAGAAATGGGAACGATTCTTGTTCTTCAAAATCAACAATCTGGCGCAGTTCAAGAAGGATCTTTATACATTTGCCCCCAGGATTACCAGTTCCAGGGAAACCGCCAAAAACCTCATTGATATCCATGATCTCGGAGGAGATAACAGAGACATCGTTTCGACTGGTATCGCATTTGCGAAAGCTGGGCTAAACGCGCTGGGCATCTCTCAAAGGCTGGGAGATCCTCATTTCGATAAGGGATCGCTCTACCTTGAGAGTAAGGAACTGGGAGATACGATGCCTGACGGTTACGACCAAGTCTTTAAAGGTAATGGAAATAGTCATGGTGTGATCTTACTTGCCGCTAGGGGTAAGGTGTCCCATCACTACTTTTCGGTTTACTCGCTGATTTTTTTGCTGAAAATATAGAACAACAGTCATGCAAAGACAAAATGGAGGAAATCAAAACCATTTTCGTGAATTCGATCACCGTCATAGAAACATACGAGGGACGTGTGCGCGTGGGTGATGGTGAACACTTTGGGTGGCGGGACGGGGTTTCCCAGCCAGCGATAAAGTGCGTGATTTCTTTTTGCAATTCTCTCTTCTCTCAATGAAGTTCGCAGCTGTGACTGGGTCAAACCGAAGAATGGCCAACATGTCGTCAAGCCTGGCGTGATTATAATGGGATATCCAGGAGACCCAGTATTTGATGACAGAAGTCAACTAGCACGTCCTCCCTTCACCAAGGATGGCTCCTTTATGGTTTTCCGAAAGCTGGAGCAGAATGTCCTGCTCTTCGAGGATTATATCGAGAAGAACTGGGTGTCTATTCCCCCTCAGCCTGTGAGGGGTGTAAATCTCAACAAAAATCAGAGGAAATTATTATTCGGAGCTCGAATGGTTGGTAGATTCAAGTCGGTGAGATAGTTTATACTCTCTAGGAATCTACGACATCAATCACGACTACAGGGAACCCCACTTGCTCTTTGTCCTTATATCGACGACCCTAGTCTTACACGACCCGAGACAATCAATGACTTTAACTACACCGAAAGGGATGGCCTGTGTCCATTTTCTGCGCATGTTCGCAAGGTCGAGCCTCGGGCCGTACACCCAGTTATAAGCAAAGAATTTCTCGACGCATCCGTAATCATCCGTGCGGGTATTCCTTACGGTGATGATGTTCGCTTCCAGACTTCTATTTGACGAAGAGTTGATTGCTTATAATCTCTCCGCAGGTCTCTGATAAAGAAAGAGACGATTGGAATTCACTCACGCTGGACCAGAAGAACAATAACCCCTGCCCTCGTGGACTTCTCTTTGTCTGCTACCAATCTTCCCTTCAGAATGGATTTGTTCGCCAAACTATCGGGTTTGCCAACAACGACTTTTTCCCTCTCACGAGTCTCGAGCCAAAAAAGATTGGTTTGTGAAACATTTCATTCCCTGAATTAAATCATTGACGCGTCCGCCTAGGCCAGGATCCCATCATCGGGGGACCGAAGAAGCCAAAGAATGGTCAGGCCGACATATCTAGTGATGGTCAGGTTACACTCGAAGTAACCAACACAAGCGGGGATAGGTTCAAAGTAACTGGTGTTGCGGAGAAGGTGGATACCTCTGCAACTGCCTTTGAACAAGAGTTCTTTGTCACTTCGCGCGGTGGTGATTACTTTTTTGTTCCCAGTATCAGCACAGTCAACGGATGGGCAACCCCCAATTAGTCGGGGTTGTCCTCTCGTCTCTGCCGAAAACGGATATGAAATCAGGTGTACTTGCGAAATGGAATTTGTGTCACTTGTTTGCTTTCCACCGATGAGTGTTGGAAGTTGCCTGGACCCTTCCGAGTTTCAAATTCAATGATCCATTTAGCACAATGCCCCTGACCCAGACAAAAGTCTACTTCGGGAAAGGGTACATTGTATCCGACGCCCATCTGCTCCCCGTCCTATCAAATTGTAAATGTAGATGTTTCACTTTCCTTGATCGTCTCCCTGAGCGTGGACTGGCTTCCTAACGTCCATAGGAACGCTTGGAGGATAATGCTATACTCGTCAGCATTACGGAGAATATGTCACCATCTAAATAGTAAAGTCATGGGAAGAACCCGAACCCGAGTAGTGGCGCCGTGCCAAGACTCCAATCACGTATTCTACGTCCAATCTCACCCTTGGTTTGCTGTCCGATAAGCTACTTCTGGTAGAATCGTCTGATATGACATAGATGCGTAGCCAGCGAATCAGACGCGTATTCACGTGGAGTAGCCAGGCCCTATGAGAATCCACACATGATGATAGAAACACGTGAGATTTGGAACGTAGACTCGGCCTAGACGAACACGCCAGCAGAGCGATCTAGCATCGTTATCGATGGGTTGTCTCATTGAGGGGCCCTGGGCCAGACCACATCACAACAGCAGCAGTCCCCTTTCCCTGGGCCCGCGGTGCTCACGCGGTGCTCACGCGCAGACATAATGGGATTGGTAGTGATGAGTGGTCGGTCGATCGAGGACAATATGTACGAAGGAGTTCCCCAAACTGGAATACCATCCGCGTGAATGTACGTGCGATTCCACGGAACGTCCCCAGAATGTTAGCTGTCGTTAACCCGATCAATCAAAATGATCACTGATTGGACTCACGGGTTGGTTGGGGCCGCCGTAACCTTCCCCCTCTCCCTTTCTGCACATGTACGGAATAGTATTTGTGTACCTTGCGCCCGTGGAACTCGCCGCGGTGAACTATAATCATATTCCATTTGAGTCATCTGATACTCACTGACATGGGAGTCTTTGTAGATCAAAATGGTCGGCTACAACCAAGCCCCGCGGCGGGCGTCGCTGTAAGTCCGTACCTTCTACCTATTTTCGCTTTACTTTCACAAGGAATGTGCACGATGTCGCTTGTACCTTGAATGCCCGCCATAACATCCATTGTTCGATCACGCTCGGCTTGAGAACTGTTTCCGATAGCTTTCTAGTCTACAGTCGATGCACGAGAGGCGATCCTGTGGGGTTCGGCATCCATCACTGAGAACGAGGGAATCGAACGTTTTTCATGATCCCACACAGCACAGCAAGCTCGAGACTACCGCTAGCCATCTCGCCCCCGTAACAAGAACTTCAAATCAAAGCAGCATCTCTGAAAGATGATGAACAGCAAACGAGCCGGTGACAATTCGAAGGCTGGGGTGAAATGTAGATATTGAAGTTTGGACGCAAAAATTTCGATTCATTTCTCTCACGGGGCCTGGTGGGGTTAGTGTGGCAAGAGAGGTCCCTCGTGGGTACCACCCAACACCCAGCAAGACCTCAGTTGTAGTGCTTCACGACGATTCCTCCAACGACCTCCTCCTCCGTGTTATTCTCTGACCCCTTCTTTAGTTCTACTCGCCCGTACGAGATCGCCCTTTCCTTCCTCCAAACTGCCGAAAGAGGTGCATCCTCGTCGGCACATAATCGCTCAATGCCGAAACGCTGTAATACTGGGCTATGAGCGAGGGGCAGGAGTCTCACATCGTCATCGGCCATGCTGAAGTAGAATGCACCGAGCCTGTCATAGGCTCTCTGGTCTTCGGGTGGTTGGACCACACGGTGGATCGTGGGTTTGTAGAATCCTCCTGTTAAGAATTCCATCATATCCCCGGTGTTGATAACCTGTCGTTGAACGTTAGAAGGTTATGGAATGGTTTCAATTTATAGGACGGGACGAGAATGAGGAAGGCGTAGAGAACATACCACCGCATTCTCCATGTGTCTGACCCAGCGCCATTTCCCATCAGGGGAGAGGATTTGCAGGCCACCTATAGGCTGACTCCAGAGAATGGTTACGCTCCCAATATCTGCATGGTGCGCGCTGAAGTCGGGGTTTCGCTGAGTTCCAAGGACTGCACACCTGTGTGGCCCTTAAGCCAAACGTTCTTGGATTTTTCCTCTTCTTCTTCCGTGCGCCGGTAACTACAACCGAAATAACAAATGACCGGACAAATGGAGGAATCGGAACCGTACTATTTTATGAAGCTGACTGATATGCATGATTATTGAACAATGGAATGGGTTACAAGATGACGGGACATACTCGATGTTGTACCTTGTCTATCGAAAGCGTGCTTCTCCACCAGTGTCTCTTCGGGTAGCTCAAGGCTCAGAGCAATGAGCCTCAAGAAAGCATCAAGGGTTGAGCTATTCCAATAGTATGAATATCATTTACCTGAGTACGGGATGCAGAATATTAAAATGGTTGTGACGAGCGAATGCATCAAGCTCAGGCAAAAACGGGCGAAGTGCCAATGGATGAGGATGCTTGTTGACATCACGATTCACTTGAACAACATCGATTATCGGCCGACATCAACAAAGGGATCCAAGACGGGATACGCACTCCCATACACTTCAATTTGGTCCCAGACATCGTTATCTGTGTCTATCTTCTACTCGGATGCGTCATGATGTACAGTGACAGGACGAGAGAGATAGTATACTTGCCCAATAATTTCGTGGCTTATACCCGGCATAGTAGCCAGCTTTCTCGACGTCTGCAATGTAGTTCTTCATTTCGTCAGGGGAAACGGCTGCAAACGGCACATGTGCAATGTCGAAAACCCGATCAAGCTGATTCATGAGGTGAATTATTACTTCGTAGAAGGGAGCGAAATGAGGAATATGAATACCTGAGCTTTGGTATAGCCATGGTTGATTGCGTATACAAAGCCGTTGGTACGCAGAGCATCACGAAGTTGTAGCGCAAGTTCAGCACATCCCTCGGGAGTGTCCCTTTTGGACAGGTCAATGACCGCAAGATCAGCAAAGTTCACTGTCTGTGTAGATCAGAACAGTATGATGATAGTATTCGTAGAAACCCACGATCTAGCTGGGTGGGGGGCGGTGCAATGTAACGTGGACATTTGGGGAGAGTGAGACTGCTCATGATGGTGAAGTATGCAAGTAAACGTAGCGCTGACCCTGAACAAAACGCACCAGATTTAAGTAGCTTCTCCCCCCTACCTCTCCTTACCTTTTTAAGTGCATCCTTCAAGTAACATGACCAAAGCCAAGGTTCCCTATGCAAATAACCACGACTCTCGAGGAGCGCGCGGTGAAAGTTCTGCATTCGCGATCTCAAAATGGACTTGAACCGGGTCCATCCCGCGGCTCTCCGCCATTCTTTCCTTTCCACGAGCAAATCTCACAATGAAGATCTGCCGTAATCATGTCCACCTGACGGTGGTGTGGGGACGACCTTGCGTCTCGAGAGTCGCCGCTTTTGGTATGAAAGGTACGGGACAGTAAGCAAACAAGCTCACCAAGGACAGGCCGGAGGGACAAAAGCTCATTGTCTGTTTCATAACATCATCAACACGAAATTGATAGCATCCTCCGTAGTAGAGCCTCGGAAGTGGAGTCCAAGTCCGCTTTCCAAAATGTCGCGTGCTTTGTGCAGTCAAAAGTGGACGACACGTGTAAATCAGTATGCCTCAACTTCGCACGGGTGAAGTTGATATTTCGCATGTACCTGTACCAATGGCAATTTGAGCGTACTTATCTTCCAGATTGGCACAGGCATTGGCGCCTCAATGGACAGCCCAGGTGGCTCCAGGTCATCACATTTGTTCATTTACGCCGTGTGGCCGCCACTGTGATAAATAGTGAGTTCCCTTCCTCCTATCTAACCATCTTTGTACCAGCGGCTTTTCCTCCTTGTGGGGTGTGCTTCTCGAGCGCGCGGCTGTTTATCGGGCGTCGTTCTGCCTTGCCAGTTCCAGAGGCTAGAACGATAAAAAAAAATCATTATTCATTGCAAAACCACTTCTGCGGCCATCAGAGTCATGTCAGATCTGGACTTGTTCAAATCCAACATATCAAAGGTAAGATACTCTTAAAATGCCAAATGTACAATTCTCATATACTATTGGAATTGACGATCCAGATTTACTTAATCGAACCGGATGAGGTGGAGGATATCGCCCTTAGAGATATGATCGGTCGGAGGATGGATATGGCTTCGCCTGATTTGTACCGAGGACAGGAAGCCATATGATCAGAAAGCGATCGAAGCGCGCTTTAGGGAAGAATGCACCCCGTTTTTCGACCCTACTGCAACGACATCTGATATGCACACCATGCTCGATGCCGCGGATACACTATTCGCATATGCGCGCACTAGTGGGAGGC
>JBBPLR010000098.1:0-51966 GCA_038089915.1 Sutorius australiensis | reverse complement strand
GGCTCACCATTCTTGCAATTGCTAAAACACCTTTTATGAACATGGCTTGAACAATGGACGAAAACGCCAGCTGGTCGGGAACGGAGGTCGGGGAGGCATAAACATACGAAATCTCCCCCATGAGATATGAACGATTCAACTAGAAAAGCGAATAGATGCACCCGTGAAACGAAAGACTGAGGGACGAACAAGACGTACGTTCTTTTTCGGGAAGAATCCACATATTTCAATACCCTTCTTGGTGTTGAGCCGCTCGAACTGCCCGTCGGGACAAGGGACATAGGTCGATCCATACTTGAAGCCTTTGACAAGCTGTTCCTTTTCAACCTTTTCGAGTCGCGACTCTCCATCCGCGATGCTATTCTCCTCGTCGATCTTCTCCTCGTCGACATCCATCGAGGCATCCGTGCCCGGTCCGTTCTCTTTCCCTTCATCCTCTTCAGTGGATCGCTCGATGACGTACTCGATGCGTCTCTTGGCTTCCTTATAGACATCCTTGCCCTCATCTCCGGCATCCGCTGTTGCCCCGTCGTCATTCTCCTTCTTAAAAAACTTTTTCCAAGGTGCCGCTCTGACGACGCTGGTGCACTTGGCGATACGCACGTTGAGCTCGATGGCCTCGCTCTCACGCACTTCTACGTCTCCTAGACGAAGGGTGGTCGAGACGAGCGTAGATTTGGTCTCTTTAACGTTGGGAGAGGAGAGCGTGAGGAGGGCGTGCTCGAGGGACCCGAGAAGTCCGAGGTCTTCTGGCAAGGCCGCTATGAAGCGGGCGTAAAAGTCTTCATTTACGCGCTACAACATCGTTGGTATGAGCTATAACCGGACGTTCTTTACATACCTTCATAGGAGATTTGTCTTCTTCCTTGTATGCGATTTCTTCGTCATCAAAATCGACACCCCTGTTTCAATACGTAAGCCAAAGCGAATCACAGAAATGTGAACAAGAATGTCGGAAATGGAGCGAATGGCAACGTCCTGGCGAGAAAAAAAAGTTGTCCACCCACACGACAGTCAACGACACGTTTAAATCCGACATCTTCTTGACTATTCCTTCCCATTCCTCGACTTCCATCGGGGATTCCCCATCGGTAACCAAGACAAGTTTGCGTGTCCACGTGCGTTTCTTCTCCAGATACACGTCCTGCGTCTCAATACCCACGATTAAGGCGTCAACGGCTGATATTTTGAACATGAATGAGTGAATATGGGAGTGTGACGAACGGACTTACGGTCCCCTGTAGTCTCTGACGCCTGGAGTTCGTCTAGTTTGGCGAGCGTACCAGCGTTTGGTTGTCCGATGGGAATATACTCCGCGACATGCTCATATCCTCCATTTTTCTCGTTGACGATATTGTGAGTCTCTGTTCAGAAGTCAACATGCCCGCACAAGCAAGAAAAAACGTGCAGTACGTGCCCTCGGAGCCAAAGGTGATGACACTGCACTGATCCGTCTTTCGCCCGTTGAATATCTAGCCCCACATGAGCGACAAGATTCGAATACAAAAAAAGGACGTGCCATCTCCTGGATTTTCATCTTGACAAACTGAAGCGACCACTCCAATTTTGTCATCTCGATGCTCCTTGTCTCTCCCTTTGGACCGTCGGGCATCTCGACCGTCTTGGTGGCCCCCATGGAGGGAGAAAGATCGACGAGGAATACGGTGACCGTGTACTTGACGATGGGTCAGTCGCGAGTACATGCAGCAAGAAAGAGATCCTACACCAGCGCGTTCTGGGGGCATGGTGGAACGGAGTCAAGCCTAGGGGAAGCACAGCCACACGCACGTCGCGCTCATTATTATTCACGTGACACGCGTGACACGCATTACAATTATTAGTACAAGACTCGAATTCAAAGCTACGCTCTGTTACGCTTTCGTATCGACTGCTTCGACGCGGCCTCGGTCGTTTGTCTGACGACGATGAGAAGAGACGCTATCAGAGAACGAGTAAACGTACTTGCGATTCCTAAACTTGACGTTTTCAGACTGTGGTTCGTCGACGTCCATACTATCACCACTGCTTTGCGGGGGCATCCGCCGTCCACCCTTGGCATCCTTATGGCGATCCTGCACTTCCTTCAGCAGTGTCTGATACGTCCGCTCGTGCTCTTCGTTCTCTGCCTGCACCGTCGCGTCGTACGTCGCGGCTTCCATCAACTTTTGATCGAGCTCTGCCAACACCGTCGCCGTCGTCGTCGCCCTGAGTCACATGAAATCCCAATCACGAACAGGGATGCAGAACGCACCAGTTCTGGAGTGCTTCCAACATTTTCTCGAGCTTTCCTGGTTCGAGATCACGTCCCATAGTGTACTCGACCTCGAGCTGCTGCTCCTTTTGGTCCAGTTTACCGCGGAGGATGTCGAGGTAGATGGCGTCGATGATGAGGTCTTCGAGCTCTCTGATGCTGGCTACCTGCAGTTCCTCGAGCAGTAGAGCATAGGGTAGAATCTAACGACGTCATCTCAGCGGTCGAAAGGGGGTACCAGGGGAGACGGACGTACATGGCGTTCCGTCGCGAGGGTGACTATCGTGAGGTATTTGAGCTTCGTGATTTGAGCTTGATTGAGTGGTGGAAGGGAATCCTTGTGCTCTGCAACGAGACGTCAATTGCGATCTGATGGACGGCGTCACGCAGCCAACCTAGATAATCCCTGAAGGTGCGATACGAAAAGAGCTGCAAGAGGGACAGAAAGGGGGCATACTGCTCGGTGGTCGCGAGCTGATCTCAGGCAAAATAAGTACCGTAACGCAATGGAGCAACGACGAGACGTGCTTCTTGGATGTTGGAAAGTTCAAGCAACTCTGCGAACACGAACACGCCCGGTGCAGCGGTGGCATCCTGGATGAGCTTTGCAGCGGCGGCGCCCCTGGCCGATTTCGAGATGAGAAGAAACGGTTCGAGGCGTGCGGTGAAGGTGTCCATGATGACCGTAAGAGTGCAACCACGACTCCGCTCATTGGCCTCCTCCTCCTCCTCGTTCTCAGACCCACGCAGCCTTGGGACACTTTTTCTCGTATTTATAGTCCCCTTTTGCCAGACGTTCCTCTCGTATCCACCGCCATGTCCGTCGACGACCTCACAGCGCCCGACGTCGAGCCCGCCATCCGCGTACACGTTACACCCGCCCAGGCGTCTTACTTTGCAGGCGAGCCCTTTGCCGTCACAATCACCTTCACCAACACCCACACGCCCGAGTCTCCCAAGGTTAGGCACTTGCACAGGCGCGGCGCACACTCTATCAGCTCAGCGCCCCTCGCCCGCCCCCCGACATCCGCCGGTATACCCCGCCCGACAGCACTCGTACCCACACCGTCCCCTGTCGCCCACGTACGTGATGCACCCGTACGCAAGAAGCTCATCGGGCAGCAGGTCCCCGGGCGGATGGACATGTCGACGGTCCTCGAACAAAAGAGACAGTCCCTCCTCGAAAAGTCGCGATCCCTCTCCATCGATATTCCTCCCGGCGAGCTCTTCCCCCACGCTAATGGCCGCACCGACGAGAGCGCACCGCAGTACGTGCGCGCGTACAACGAGTTCGCAGACCCAGGTGCGTACGTGGACACAGGCCCCGCTGCTGGCTCACACTGCTCAGGTGCCCCGGCCGTGTCGCCCCTGGCCCGCAGCCCCGACTTTCAGCTGCCCCCACACCACCCGCACGCGCGCAAGCAGTCCGTGACGGACTTGCATATCCACCTCAACGAGGTGCAGCCACCGCCCCCGCCTTCGTCCCTACCGTCCAGCTCGTCCGGATCGACCTTTTCCCTCGCTCTTGACCCGATCGCAGAGACACCATCGACATCTTACCCGGGAACACCCCTCCCGAGGTCTCCATCCCTGACAGAATCGCTCGACCAACGCGCCCTTAAAACAACCGCCCACATGTACCCACCCCGCGCGACCGCCCGTCGGCCATCCGTCCAACTCGGCCTCGGTCAACCTCCGTTCGCCCCACCAAAACCAGCAGCGCCGTACTGCAACAGCACGCTCGTCGGTTCCAACTCGGAGCTGATCCTCTACTCGTACGCACAGCTCCTTGGCACGGTCTCTGTCGCATCGCTCCCAGGAGCGACCATGGCTCCCGACCAGGTGCAGACACTGAGCGCGTTGCGGCACAGGCTGCTCCGACGTACGGTCGTGGGCGGGGGCAGCATGGACATCACGTCGCACCAGCGCACGCAGGAGCGCCGGCGGTCACATGGTCGTTCAGCGTCGCTCACGAGTGGCTTGTTGTCGCTGCTCTCCCCGTCGACGTACTCGGCACCGTCGACGCCGCTGCCGTCGTCGCAATCGTGGGCGCCTGGACGCTCGCACACACCGTCGGTATCGTCCGCATCGTCTAGCACGGTGGTAAATGGGGGTGGGCAGCAGAACGGCGTCGGGCTTGGCCTGGCCAATGGTGGGGTGGAGGAAGACGTGGACCCCGATGCACCGCTGCCTACGTTTGATGTACAACCTGCTATGCTTGCTGTCGACTTGGTGTTGGCACCAGGCGAATCTCGCACATGTGAGCAGCATTCGTATTTACTGGTCCACTACTGACATGGTTTCAGACACGTACTCTGTATCATTACCGGACAATCTACCACCGACGTTCCGTGGTCGGGCACTCAAGTTTTCGTACGAACTCGTGATAGGCACCTGTCGCGCCAGTGCATCTGCCATGAGGTCATCGAGCAGTCTCGGGCCGACGGGCGCGAACAGCATTAGCCGCGTCATGAAAGTTCCGATACGGGTCTACAACCACGTCACGGGTACGATCCGTGCGCACTATTCTAGCACCCCACTCACCGCTCCACAGTCGGAAAAGTGCCGCGACCCTACGACCTACTGTGGCCGGTGGGAAAGCGTGCCCTCACTATGGAAACAGCGCCCAAGGTGGTGGATGGTTCCACGATAGGAGTGACCAAGGCTATGACGCAGCGTACGTGCGCGTGCAAGATCCGTGTGACGTTCTAATGGTGTGTTTAGCCGACGATGGCCTAGATGATTTACGCGACTATGGGCAGCGCCTGTTGGCCAACTTCTCCGAGGCGGATGCCGCGGATGTGCGCACGAGGGCGTTCGAGTCGTCCGAAGCGGTGGATGTCGAACGGGAACGAGACGGTGATGGTGGTGGGCTGACTGGATGTAGGGAAGCTGTCGAGATTCTGACGCGTAACCCGAAGAAGGGTGAGTCAACGTTTTGAATCGATGTAGACGTGCTCGAACGGGTCTCGTAACAGTGTCTTACGACGTGAACAAGGATGGTGTTAAAGTGGCTGTGCTCACTTTTACCAAATCGGCATATAGGCTTGGCGAGACGGTGTTAGGGGTGGTGGAATTGAACGAGCGTCAGGGTCGGTCAAGAGTTTTATCGGTGGGTGTCTCCGCCGTGAGTTTGGTGATTGGGGTTTAGCGATTTCCTCAGCTATCTGCGATGCTCGAATCTCAGGAAACACTTCCGTCACAAATAGCGTCGGCGGGTCATCTCCGGCATATGCGGCGCGTGCATGCAGAACACCACGCTTCGTTGGCGTCTTCGGTGCTCCGAACGACATTTTCGTTGGATATACCCTCGGATGCCAGTCCAGCGTTCCAGGTTCAGTTGGGTCAGCAGAAACCGTCGGGTTTCGCCGGTGGACTGTTTTGGCGCGTCCGATTATCTCTGTTGGTTGCGGTGGCGGCGGAGTCGTCGCAGATGAGCGAGGATGGCGTTCGACTCAAGCAGCTCACCCAGGACGGACCGGCGGGGGAGTGGGGCACGTCGTACAAGGCGTATCCGTCGATCGCGCCCAAAGAACGACCAAGAAAGGAAGAGCAGGCGGTACCAGCGTCGTCGACGTGGACGCAGTTCTTTGTGTCGTCCTTCCTGGGCGTCGGGGAGCGAGAGTACCACGATGGGGACGAAGAGGTGGCGGAAGAGGAAGAGGAGTCAAAGCCGCGGGAGGACGAGCACGCGTGGCGAGATGTGCAGGTAGAGACGGTGGAATGCGAAGTACCGATCGGGGTATGGCCAGGGAACACCGCGTTCAAGGCGATGGACGTTGTGTTTGATGTATGATGGTGGGTTTTGTGGCGGGAATGATGTTCTATTGCGGGGAATGTCAGTGTCCACGCAAAGACCGCATGGAGGTGATTCGTGTGATGGCTGGTTCACCTGACTCTTGTCACGACAAATAGTAGGTTACGCCCTGGTTTAGTTTTCTTTTTCTTTCTCTCGTTGGTACGTTTTCGTGATCGTGATGACCGTGCACGAATGAAGACGCGTTGCAGTGAAACTCGGACAGTTCCTGGATCACACGATGATGCACTTTTCAAACAACCACCACCACTACGACGACCCCGACCGTAGGAATCGTTTCCTCACACCAAACATTGTTCCAAGAGAACGTGCAGCGAGTCAACCCCCACACTCGGACTCACCGCCCTTTCTGAATACCATCACCACGAGCTCGCCTTGGGCCTCCACGATGCAGTCCTTCAATACCACCCGCGCTACCGGCTTGCCTTCTTCCGTTCCCACACGGAGCTCTTCCTTTTCAAACCCACAAACTAACTTTGCTACCGCAATGCGCGAGTCCCGTTTCGCTTCCACGGTCGAGGACGACGAGTCGGAGGCACTCTCCGATACCTACGATGACCATTACAACAACCCCGCCGTGCCCCCGCCCCGCGGTCGCGCTTACGATCTCACCCGCAGCAGGTCCCAGTCTCTCGCTACCACCTCCCGCCCCGGTCCAATAGGCAGTCCCTTCCAGAATCAGGGCCTCTGGTCTGACGTATCCTCCCTCCAGACCAATCCACTCAACATCCCCTCCTCCCGCTACGGCGACATTAAACCACCTGGCAGCAGCCGGTATGGTTCACTTGGAACTGTAGGCAGATCACCCTTGAGTAACAAATTCGATTCGCACATTGGCGCCGCCAATGGCTATTCTAACAGGCAGACCATCGATCCCTCAAACATGAGCCCCTTCGTCCGCGACGTCGGGCAGATCTTGCTCGACGACGGTTCCGCCCTGCGCGAACTTTGGTCGGGGATGAACCCACCCAAGGACGAGAACGGCGGTGGTGGCAGTGGTACCACCAGCCGACGGCATAGCGTCAGCGTCGTACAGCCCCGCAGACCGGCCGTCGTCGGCGGTTTCGGTAACGACCCGCAGGACGAGTCCTCCCGCTCGACCGTCTTCCACGGACCCTCGTTCGGTGGCCGTGGCGGTCTCATGCTCTCCGATGACGACCTTGCCGCAGATCTCGGCTCGCTTAGCATCAAGGATGGCCCCGGACCATCCTCGTCCACTCGCCCCCCAAGCCAACCCTCATCGCTCCCCATCTATGCCCCCATGTCTCGCAGCCCTCCCGCCTCTGATCGCGTCTCGCCCTACAAATCCATGAACCTCAACATTTCCAGCAGCTCGTTTGCCTCCAACCGCCAGCACTTTGGCTCCCCGAGCGACAGCGGCCTCTCCGCTGGTGGAAGTCCTCCTCGCAGCCACTTTGAGCAGCAGCTCATGGACGCCAAGGCGCAGTATCTCGGCAGTGGCAACGGGACACCCTCGCAGCAGCCATCTCTCACAGCTCGGTTCATTCCTGGACAGGGCATCCAGTACTTGCCCTCCCATGGCAATGGTGGTGCTACGTTCAATCGCTCCGCGTCGGGTACGCTGCCCTCTCCGCTCTCGCCGACGAGCGCGCGCGCAGTCCAGCAGCAGCAGGGCTCGTTCTACCCACAACAGGTTCAGCGCCGTACGTCCGATGCCCCGCAGCCCAATATCAATGAGCTCGGCAAGGGCGTCCCGCTCTCGTCTGTCCCTGCCTCGTGGCCACTGTACATTGTCGAGTTCAAGGCAGGCCGCACGGATCTGTTTTACCTGACCGATCTGAGCCTGGACATCCGCGTGGGCGATCTCGTCATCGTCGAGGCGGACAGGGGTAGGGACCTGGGCAAGGTCATCAACGATACGATCACACTCGAGGAGGTCGAGGCGTTCCAGCGGGAGCAAAAGGAGCGTGTGGGGTACGGCGACAGTGGGCCGCTCAGTCCTGGTGGGCAACAGAGCAGCGGCGTGGGGTCCAAGAAGGAGATCAATCCCAAGATGATCTATGGCAAGGCCCAGCAGCAGGATACACAGTGCGTCTGCGTGTGTGCGCTTGGCAGCTCGCTGATTCGTCGTGACAGACATCTCGTTACCAAGATCCAGGACGAAATGAAGGCGCTTCAGCTGTGCCAGAACAAGGTGCGACAAAGAAAGCTGCCGATGGAAGTCATAGATGCAGAATATCAATGGTGCGTTTTCTGGCAATCGTGTCGTCTCGCGCTCACGGAGTTTTAGGGACCGACGAAAATTGACGTTTTACTTTATTGCGGAAAAACGCATCGATTTCCGAGAGCTTGTACGAGAACTGTTCCGGTGCGTCACTCGTCCTTTTGCTTGGACCCTGCTTATTGCGCGCCCAGCTTGTATAAAACCCGGATCTGGATGGCATCGCTTCAGGGACCTGGCGGATACGAACAGTAGACGCGCCTGCTGTCCGTTCCTCTTACCACTTTCTAACGATAAAATAAACTGACACGCCTGCGACGATATATCTTGACGCCCTCTGAGCAACGAGTTCCACATGTGTTTACTAGATATGTCACCTTTCTCCTCTTTCTCTTGCGCTGTCCGGTTCGTGCTCCTTGGATGTTATCTAGCCCAGCCTAGACTTGTACTTGTACCCAATATTTATCGCGACTCCTTCATGTTGTCTCCCCCCCTTTTTTTGCTTTACCTCTTTCAAATCAAAGCACCCTACGCGTTTCGCTCGCCGGTGTTGTATTATTACTGTATACTCGGCCGACGTATATACTGACAGATTTTTTGATGCGGAGACGCTGTAACTAGACGAGGAAAGAAGAGAAATCGACCGTTGGATTACTGATCATCTGTATCGGGTACCATCGTCCGTCGGCATGCGAGCGGTATCGAGGCAACGGATTATCGATTATAGCGTACGGGTGGGGTACATATGATGTATGACGTAGGGGCGCGGGGCATGTCTTACGGTTCCGACTCGGGCTCGGGTGCGGGCTCGGACCCGTGCTCGTCGGTGGTGGGCAATATCTTGCGTTCGGCCGTCACTGATGAGACGCGACATCAGCGAACGAAAGCGAGACGAAAAGGCACGCACCCCAGGGCCGGCGATCCATCGGGCATTGATGTTTCGACGGGGCAGTATCGAGCCACTTGAGAAGACAATGCATATGAAAGATATGACTGCACTCGCCCCATACTACCAATCGTCAGCAAAACGTCAACAGGAAATAAGCAAGACGCCAAGGGACTCACTCAACGGGCAGTCGTCCCCAGGCATCTTACACGACGGACAACACCCCTCGTATGGCACGCGACAGATCCCGCAGACGTCCCCTTCGTCGTCTTGTTCCCCGTTTCGCGTATTCCAGCGCCATTGCGCGACGGCGCTCCAGTGCTTGATGTGAACTTTCATCGTCGGGTGGTCATCCAGCGCGGTACGTTGGACCGTTGGGTGTTTACGTCTGTGGACGCGTCGTACCGTCGAGTTATGTTATCTCGGCACGTGACGGACAACTTGGACAAGGTTCCGAGCGTTGAAATGGACCGATGAATCATATCATATCTGGTGCGCGAGTCTCCCCGTACAGATCCCGAATCGTTACCGTTTATCGTACATCGATACGGGCCACCGGTAGTCCGCCATATCTGAGAATCGATGGGTGGGGAGACGGAACGCCACCGGAAGAAGGACCCGTCATGAACGGCGCCGCACGTACACCTGAAACCAGCCTGCAACCATCAAGCAGCTGTAAATCCCGTCGCATCCCGCGTTTTGTTCTCGGACAAATGTCACGAGAACGCGTCGGTGTAACCCCGCATCGATCCGATGGTCGTTGCCTTGGACACCAAACTCGGACACGATATCGCGATAGATATAATGGGTATTAATGAGTGTATCAGATAGACAGCGTTCGACTTATCGAACCAGTAAACATTATTTGTATGTGCAGTGCATCCGCAGTGAAAGTCTGGTAGTGATACATAATGATGGGGTCATAAGATGCACAACGATCATGTCAAAGAGTGAAATGATGCTCGTCAGCTTGACCAGAAGCCGACCATAATGTGGTACTTTAGGAACGATGCAAAATATGGATGAAAACGAAATGTGGAAAGGTAGAAAATATATTACTTGACCCTCAGCTTCCTCAGCTCTTTTTGTACGTCGTTGATGTTTGAGCGATTCCACTCGCCAGTCCAATCCGGCTTTGTTTTCGCAAAGGACGGTCTACTCTCGCTGACACGCGGATCCTTGGTGCGCAGGACATCCACAGACTGACTGCGTCCTTTTGAAGTAGAACGTCCCGGAGAAACTGTGGCATGTTTTGGCGCAGTCTCCGAAGGTACAACGAGCCCGACAGGAATAACTTCGCCGAGATGACGAGCAAGCTTGGCCATACGCTTCCGACGAATCTCAGCGATGTCGGGTACGGTGGGAGTGACAGGGGTAGGTGTGATGGGGGTGCGTGGGGTGAGGGGCTGTGCAACCTGTTCATCTGTGGGTGGAACTGACACGGGATCGAGTCGTAGATAGAGCTGAGGGGTTTTATCACCCGGACGCAGTCTGCGGGAAGCGGATAAACCGGGTGGGTTTGCGGGGAGCCGCTCGGTACTCTGGGTACACGAACCGACGCTCACTGGAAGGGCAATAGATGATGTGGATGCAGAGGGGTGATGCGACGAGCTGGCATAGATAGAGGTGGTCGCGACGGACAACGAGCTGACTTGGTGGTGTGTAAAAATGGAACCCTGACGTTTCAAGACTCTGGAGGTGGTCCTTCCGAGGGGAAGCATCGCAAACGAGGTATCGCTTTCCAACAGATAAGGCGTTGTTCCCAGAACGGCGCCGAGTTTCCTCGTCGAACGCATAAGACGGGTGCGCTGTTGCGAGTTGAGGGTATTAGTGGTAGGAGGGAGTTGTGGGTAAACGGTCAACATTGAAGAGGACATCTCAAATGCCCTTTGGCGAGAGAGGAAACGAGAGGAAACGAAAAGGAATGGAATGGAACGGAACAAAATTTTTATCAAGGAGACGACTCCCTCGAACACTTGTCCCTGAAATGGACACGTTACGTAATGCGTCAAAACAACAGGACTCGATTCGGACTGGCATCGAGGTAGTACATGTGCTGGTCCACGAATTCGCTCAGTTCCCGACTGCAATAGGATTGCGGGGTGCAGGTCGTCAACGACTCGCGTTTTGCACTGCTCATTGTGGTGGATACGCGCGGTTCGGGAGAATGTTGTTCCTGAGTCCCACCGCGGACCGTAGCTTGACTTATGAGCCGACAATCGACGCTGACATCTCTTCTTAAAGACGCACGGCCATTTACCCAGTCTGAACATTTTCATTCTAGCGAGTCTAGAGTATGTCCACGTTCATCGAGGAGAGGGAATCCGTGTTCGCCCGTCGCCATACATTTCTCGCAATCCACAGGTATATTTCTCTGCCCGTTGAACAGCTGACCCTTGTGAATCCCACACCACCTCCATTTGTCATACCGGCTCGTGAACTTATGGCATCTTGGCATGCCAGACGTTCTCCCCCAACATGGCGTTCACGGGGACCATATACGCTACCGTTCTGAGCCGACAGCGCACTTCCATCTTGCGTACCCATCGGGACATCCATCAGTACGTACAACATACGACCGCATGTCCCCCGCACTTTATAATTTTCCTTTCAAGTCGCGCGTCAATCACCCCGTGATGAACAGACCCGAATAAGCTGGTTATATTTTTAACACAACTCACACTTTGCACGCTCTTTCCACTCCCTACGGCCCCCTACGCTTTATAAAGACACTCCTTTGCCCGTGGGGCACTTCACCATAATGTTCAGACGTTCTGGTCTCTCGTTACTCTCCGCAAGCGCGTCTTTGCTCTTCGTGTCCTTCGTTTCCGCACTCGGTTCATCTTGCTCTGCACCCGTAACAACCGGTTTAGCTGCGCCTGGTGACCCTTATTGGCTTCAAAACATCAAACACCAGGGAACTTCTCCCTTCAATCCCAACACGACTTATCAGGTTTTTCGCAACGTCAAGGATTTCGGGGCCGTAGGTGATGGCGTGCACGATGATACTGTGGCAATCAAGTTGGTCGTTCGTTGTCGTCTTACTGTGTCTTTACTCAACTTGCTTCCCAGCGCTGCCATGTCCGACGGATATCGTTGCGGTTATGGATGTCATTCATCGACGTGAGCGTTCTTTGCTCGTGGTCTCTCACTTACAGACGTGTTCCAAGCCTCACTCCTGCTATCGTTTACTTCCCGTCTGGGTAGGTTAATCTGTTGCCGGCGCGACCACTTACTGAGTAAACCGACAGTGAATATCTGGTGTCTTCCGCCATCAATACGTACTATTATACTCAGATGATTGGCGACGCAAGAACACCACCAACGCTTCTAGCGTCTGCAAATTTTACTGGTTTTGCTGTCATTGGTAAATATATATGTGGCGTTCATATCGGTAGCCTATCTGATTACGACATCAATAAGATGCTGATCCGTACGTCCCCAACGGTGGTGGCGCTCAGTGGTTCGTTAATCAAAATAACTTGTATGTCCGATGACGTGCAAAGTCCATTCCGGTGTTGATGTCCTCCTTCACCCAGTTACCGTTCTGTGCGCAATCTGGTCATCGATCTGCGTCGGATGAACAAAACTGCACCTGCAATCGGTCTCCACTGGCAAGTATCGCAGGCAACCTCGCTGATCAATGTCGTCGTTGAGATGTCGCAAGAGAATGGCACGCAGCATCAAGGTATGGGCCTCTGTACATGGTTCGAATCGATGTTGGATAAACTCACATTCGATTCCAGGGCTTTACATGGAGAATGGAAGGTGAGAGATGCCCTGGTACGAAAAGCATACAACGCTCACTTTGCACGCCAGTGGTGGCTTCATGGGTGGTATGTAACTCGGCTCTTCCGTGGATTTGTACTGAGGACCGCTTGTAGATCTCGTTTTCAACGGAGGTGTGTCCCGTTTCAAACTAGGTTTCAAGTTGCTTAATGGTGGCAGGCAAAAACGGCATCAGCGTCGGTAACCAGCAGTTCACTGTGCGGAATATCACTGTCAATAACGCGGTTGTCGGTGAGCATATCACCCATGACTATTATCCTCTCGATCTAACATCCTCAAAAGGTATCAATGCTGCATGGAGTTGGGGTAGAGTTGGTCTTTGTCTCCCGTGTGATCTATCCTCATGTCCTGGGTAGGGTGGACTTACCAGCGTGTGTTCATCAACAACTGCTCTGTATGTACAGACGTCTGTCAGCTTTTCTGTCCTTGACATTCCATCTTCTCAGGTTGGCTTTTATCTGTCGACTGGCGGGACGACCGCTGCAACTCAAGTGAGTGTTTGTTCTTCACGTCGAGGGCACCTTGTTGACGACCATCAAGACTGTCGGCTCTGAAGCCATCATCGATGTAATAGCGGTGGATACTCCTATTCTCATCCAGACCTCAAAGCCGAGCAACGGTACACTCGCGGGTTCCATCGTGCTCAGTAACGTCCAGCTGTCCAACGTTCCAGTTGCAGTCGGAGTCAAAAGTGGCGAGGTTGTGCTCCAGGGTTCCACTGGCTCGATGACCATCGATTCCTGGGCCCAGGGTAACGTGTACTTTGGAACCGACGGTGTGCCTCATTTCACGCAGGGACACATCCAACCACCACAAAAGTCGTGGAATATCGTCGACGGGCAAGGAAATATATTTGGGAGGTCTCATCCCCAGTATCCAGACTATTCCGTGGACCAGATCATTAGCGTCAAGTCGCATGGTGCAGTCGGTGACGGTCATACCGACGATACTGCAGCCCTGCAGAGTATCTTAGACCAGGTAAGCCTGGGGGATGCCGTTGTTGCGTCTTATTGAACACGTGAACACAGTTTGCGGGCTGCAAACTCATATTCTTCGATGCCGGGGCATATTATATTACGGATACGCTGTACATTCCTGCCGGTGCACAAATCGCAGGCGAGGTCTGGTCGGTCATCCTCGGTGGTGGCGTCCACTTCCAGGACCAGAACAACCCTCGAGTGATGGTACAAGCCGGTGCGCCGTGGAGCAATGGGATTTTGGAGATTACGGACGTTATCTTTTCCACCGTTGGACCTGGTACGTTCTGTCAGACTGTATATCTGCCCGTGGCTTAGTCTTTGAAGCACCTGGCGCTATCCTCGTTGAGTGGAACGTTCGCCAGCCTTGGGATCAGCAGGGTGGTGCAGGCATGTGGGACACTTATTTGCGGTATGTCCGAGTGCTGGGTTGTCGACGTCGTCTGATCATCACTTGAACAGTCTCGGGGGAGGTATGCGTCGAGGCACGACTGATGTGTGCGCGGACTGACGTTTTCTTTGCTTTAGTTGCCGGCACGAAGCTGCAATATTCGGAATGCCCTATCGGCAACCTCAGTCCCGACTGTCAGGCTGCGTTCATGGCCCTGCACCTGACCCAGGGGTCCACTGCCTACCTCGAGGTGCGTCTTATGACATCCACATGAGCGTTTTTGTGACTTGTCCCAGGGAACCTGGGTGTGGAACGCCGATCATGACCTTGATGACCCTCAAGGACGTCAAACGAGTATTTTCTCTGGACGCGGGATCTTATCAGAATCGTATGGGCCAGTATGGATGATCGGTACAGGTAAGTCGTTCAACCTGCGATCATCTGCGCGTTACTGACGGTCATATCAGCGTGTAAGTGTGTTAGACGTCGAATATCTGATTGTCGCTCACGTCGAACTACAGCCGAGCACTGCTCTCTCTACCAATATAACCTGTACAGTGCAGGGAATCATTGGATCGGCTTTGCGCAGACCGAGACGGTAAGACTTGACCTGTCGCAACGTGCGCGTCTCCTGAGTTGTATTAAATAGCCATACTACCAACCGGTCCCACCGGCTCCTGGGCCTTACCACATCAACGCAGACTACCATGACCCGATATATAATTCTTCGAACCCTATGGCGTGGGCCATGTACGTGCAGCAGACTTGGGGCACCTCCATTTTTGGTAAATTTTCTCGTCTTTCGGACCAAGGCTCGTCTCACCGTTCCTTTCAGGTGCCGGATTCTACAGCTTCTTCCAGGTATGACCAGACCATTTCACTCAAATTCGCGTATGCTCACGATGACACGTAGAACTACACTCAGGGTTGCCTTGCCAACTACACCTGTCAAAATGGGATCTTCAACATTGATTACCTGTCGACGGTGACGATCTACAGTATCTCGACTGTCGGTACCACTTACCAGCTCACGCTCGGAGAACAAGGTGTCATCGACGAGAAATACAACCGAGATGGGTTCCAGGAGACGTTTACCGCATGGACTTCGTGGCAGCAGTGGTGATCGCTTTGTCTCTTTGACGTCTGATTGTTCCGTCATCGCTTTGAACCTTTCTTCTCTTCGCTTTTTATTTCTGGATGAACCAATAAGATATCGTAGAATGTAATCAGGGTGGTTTTGAGATACCCCTGTCGCTCGCTTCACGCTTACTTCCTCGTTGACAAGAAAACCTCTCTCGTTGTAACCTGTGCGGACGTCTCCGACTCCCGAGCGTTTAGAAAAAAAAGGAAATAGGCAAGGACGATTCTGTGCTTGGTTTCGCAGCGCAATGCTGCAGGACTTGTCGCATATGGACCGCATTACCCAGCTCCAGGACGAAATACAACGGGTGAGTATCGCGAACGTGGTGGTCTATAAAATACGACTCAGGCAACGTCCATCCCTTTCATTTCCTCGTCCGGCGCCCAAACAATCGTTCGCCCTTTCGTGTTCCACTATGCCGGCTCGACTACGACCCGGGTCTGGCGCCGCGCCGGCGCACCGTACATAGCTCCTGACGATCATGTCCAGCAGTATCGGCTACTTGACCTCCCGCTCGACCTTTCTCCAGGTCAGCCCCGAAATTCCGATCACGAAAACACGGCCTGCGGACAAGTTTGATCCGCCAGATGTATTCGAAGGTGAGCAGTGACATCCTCGTCGTCGCTCTGGTCGTCATTATCCCCAAATTGTACCGTGTTCTGACGCGTTCTTGTCCATGTACGCGTTTTTCGCTCCTTTTCCGGCTAGCGAACACGCGGGAGCTCGTAGACGACTTGATCGTCAAGGCGAAACAGATCGAAGTGCTCATCCAGTCTCTTCCCGTTCCGGAACCCGAGGAAACACAGGCGAGTCTGGTCCCTCTTCAACTCTGACGTCCCCCCTGACGCCTATCACGCACGACCGCGGGCATCGCCGCGTCGACTTCCCCAGGCCCACCGCCTTCAAGCGTTGGAAACGGCCATGACAGAAGCCAACGAAGAGTACGTCCGGGCGGTCGACCGCGCGAGTGCGTGAGCCGTCTCTCACCCCCTTCTTTTTCCTGTGACGCCGTGCTTTGTAGAAAATCTCCACCGTCAGTTCTCGGAGCTCTTGCGCATGTTGTTGGATAATGCGGACGTCGAGGTTGACTTGCCTCTGCTACCGAGTTAGTTGACCGTCGATCGACGTGTGCTCTCATGCCAGCGTCAGGCGTTTAAAAGTTCGACAAACCCTTCCCTATCGCTCCGCCTGGGTCCACCTTTTTCGTCATGATTGGAGCGATATCGGCATGTTTGGACAAGGGTACAGGGGTTTCGCCTCGGTCGTTTACGCGTTTCATCGGGAAATATGGTCACATTGCATGTTCCTGTTGTACGACATTTTCATTGATACTAAAAAAGTTGATATACACTCCACACGCCCCTCAGGCAACATAGACGAACTTGTTCATGTCGTCATCGTCTCGTCTGAGATACTCCTGCTCCACCAGCCCCACGACCCGCTGCTTGATCACGTTCACCTCGGGCACAAAGTGGTTCTTGACCGCTTCGATCGTCTGCGTCTTGAGCGCCTCGTACGTGAGCTCCTTTTTGGCTTTCATGATCCGTACGATCGCCGCGTCGAGATAATGCTTGCGGTCCGAGTCGATGTGCGATTGCGTGCGTTTTGATTCCTCGGGCTGCAATGTGGAGTGAGTGATGCTAATGTGGTCATGAAACATAGAGCACACCGTATCCTTTGCCTGGATGGAGTTGATGTGGACCTTTGCCCGTGGGTCCGTAAAGTCGGCATTAAAGTAAAACACATCGTCCACGTTGACGTCTCTCCCTACGGGACGTTTCCGAAGTACTTTCTTGTTCGCACACGCCAGACTCTGCAGCGTCCGCTTAAGCTCGGGCTCGTCTGTGTCGGCCCCATCTCGTCAGCGTACCGTCTCATCCGAGAGATCCACGTCCTCACCCATTCTGGTGGCTTCCAGGATGGCTCTGTATCCAATCTCCGTCTCGTTGTCGAACAGGAGCAACACTAAAGCTTGGTACAGACTGACGGTCAAGTCCTTCTTTCCAGCGTTGAACCGCGCTCTGATCGTCGCCGTACCGAGGGCATGGTCCCACTCGAGTTTATGCCCTTGATGCCTCACCTTGTAAAATTTAGTGTACTTCAGTAGATCCTCTTGCATCTAACGAAAATCGAGATGAACATGATGAGTGTGGTTCGTTGAGAACGCAAAAAGAAGGCGAGGGGCAACAGGGCGTACAGAGGGATCTAGATCGACGTCTATCTTGCGTGCTGCGAACGGCCAGACGCTCCGTTGAAGAACCATCACAGAAAGCTTCTGAGCGCTGCTTGTTTCTGGCATTCGGCGGTGGAATTCCTCCAATATTTCCCGCGAGAGAGCGAGATCGTTAAACATATGTTCTCCTTGCCCGAATTCGGGATCGTATCCTAGATACAAAGGTCATCAATCACAAACACGAGGGAAGACGAGAAAGCACTCACTCTCCTTTAGTATTCTCAACACTCCCTTTTCAAAGTCGTCGGATGCACTCTTTTCGAGCAGCAATCTCTTCGCCAAGGCTCTCGTATAGAACGCCCTGAAGACATCCTTATCATCGGTGAATCTGTACAGCGCTAGTACCTTCTCCAGCAACGTTTCCCACTCTGCGTCAGAAGTATCCCGCTGCCCACGACGCATGAGCTTGTCGAGATGCCGGGCGATAAGTTCGGCGGGCTTGTTCCGGCGAGCCTTGAAACCAGACGCGAACGCATCCGTAAGCGCATACGCAAAAGAAGCATTGGGCACCGCGGAGGACACAAAAGAAGTTTGGAGTGTGTGGTCCGCAAAGGTCTTGAAAGCCAGGATGCGTTCGACCATGTCGTCCTCGTGTTCCGTGTCCTTGACGATGTTCACGACACTCGTCTAAACCAGCCAAGGACGTCAGAACGTATCATAAAAGGCAGAGATTCGCATCACCTGTATGTAGGACTTGAACTCTCTACAAAGAATGCTCAGGCTATCGAGTGCCTCGAACTCGGCATAAATCGAGCGCAATTGTTCCACACGCTGTGCTTGCATGAGTGGGCCAATGGCTGTTTCGCGAGTTAGCATATCGACAGCGATGTAGCGAAAAACATGACATACCCCCTTTAGCGAGCCAATCCAGCCTTGTCTCCAACAAGCCCCTCCGGCAGGTCTGCACGATATCCTTGACCGTCTCCCCAATCTCGCCACACACCGCTTCCGCCCTCTCTCGCTCCTCTGTAGTGCGTTCCGTAACGTGCACCAGAAACCGCTCCGCACTGAGTTCGAGCATATCGGTCTTGACACTCCCCTCGTCAGTGTAGAACGACAGCGTCTGTTCAAGGATGAAACGCTCAAAGATGACGGCGTACACGTCGTGCAGGAGGAGATGCGAGATCAGCTTCCGGATGATCTTGCGGTCGTCCCCTGCGGACCTACGACGGATGAGCGGGCGCGCAAAGACGGGATGGGACGCTGACCTGTCGGTTCTCTCCTCGTCCAACCATTTCCGGACGCTTCCACGAATGCAGTCCACTATCGGCGCATCGTTGAGCACCCACTGCCTGAAAGACGTAAAGGCGAGATCACTGAGATGGGATGTATCAACCGCCAGCACACGCAGAGAGAACGACTCGGCGCACCGGATACTCTGCCGCTCTGCTTCCTTTGGTATGAACGCACGATCGAGATAAGATAACAAGGACTGCAGAAGAGCCTAAACCAAGCAACGATGTAATCCCAGCGGGTCCAAACCACCAGACGAAGACCCACCACCTTGCCTTCGAACCATTCGCATACCTGCACGAACAGCTCCAGCCACGCCATGAGATTTCCGCCGTTCCTCGCATTCTCGAGCTCGCGGCACAGCCGGCGATTGCACTGGTCGAGTTCCATCACGAGTATATCATACAGCTCCTGTCCCTGACCCAGGACGCGGACACACACAGAGCAGTACGTATAGATGGACTCGAACGGCAAATCGAGTGGCTCTGCCTGCCGCGAGAGCAGCTGCCTCATGCAGTGCCTGAGAACTGCCAGCTGGTTGGGAGGCGACCTGCTCGGGGCCTTTGCTGATTCATGTGGATGAGTGAGCGGTCGAGGTGGACCTGACGACGCAGCCGTACTCACAGATCAAGACCTGAACCTGTATTCTGATGGGCCCGCTCCTCTCTGGGGCCTTCCCCTTGGGGTCTCGCGACCTGTATGCAGAGCCCGAGTCAGAGTCGTGATCCAGGCGTGGGGTCTTGTGTGGGTGCGATTCCAACCGCTCATGACGATCGGTCGTACGCTCGACGACGCTGGCGCGATGGGTGGTGAAACTCTGCGACGTCGTTGGGAGCGACAAGATTGACAGTACGTCCGTCATCGTTTGATGATAGTAGAAGACGGTCAAAATTGAATCCCTTTCCATTCCATACTAGTACTGACCCTAACCTGCGGGAACAATATACAGACAAGCAAAGTGCGATAGGTTACAGTGACCATGCGTGTTGTAAAACAGAATGAAGCAGATACATGACAGAGATGACATTGAAAAAACGAGCGCGGTATAAAACGCAGAATTTACCACCCAAATTGCGAAAGTATCCCCGCAAAGGTAGGCTAGGATTTAAACCGAATGGGGACGAGAGGGCTCCACGCATTAGGCAAACCGGACGGCTCTAGTATTAGAGCATGACTTCGCGAATCTATTACGAGCATGAAGTGTAAGCAAACCGAGGAACGCAAGAAGCCAAACCGGTTGGCCGACGATATCGGCGAACCACTCACGTTCTTGCTGACAATGGCACTGTTGAACCCGTTCCCCGTTTTGAATTCGACAGGGCCGAATAATTTCCAAATTTGCAAGCGCGGTTGGAATGACAGATTGATTGGCATTGATGATGGGAGCATTGTAGCAAGAACCAATTACGTGTCGGAGTGATACCAAGAGATACGGCAACAGATGATTAGTACGAGGCGAGCCGCACGATGAGAAGCGAAGAACAAGGGGAAAAACAGATTCAGTGGGTATGGCCGTGTTTATTATCGAAGGATAGATTTGTACACGAGAGCAAAGTGTGTCGGAGAGGGAGATAAGGCGGTCGATGTTGAAGTGTACAAGCGGTGCGATGCGGAGAAAAAAGCAAAAACACATCAGATCAGCGCCGCCACTTCAAGATTTGATCGGAGAACGATGCTATGAAACACGAAAAATGTCGGAGAAATTTTTAAAAAGAATGAGCGTACGGTTGGAAAGGTCAAGGTTGGATGATGAGGTCAATGAAGAAGAAAGACTCACTCTATCGAAAAAAATCAGCGAGTTTGCAAGATGCGTTGGCAACGCGTACGCACCTTCGACGGCAGCCATAACCACTCTCAGCATTGCTGTATCCGTCGCCGTTGTCACACTTGCCAAGCGGTAATTCAGTGTGAGCAACTAAGCAGGCATTCTTACGCACTGTACATAGATCTCCCGCTCTTTAGAGCGACCTGCCTTTTGCGCAAGTCGCGAAAACCGTCTTCTAAAGTAATCACGGCCCGCTCTTGCGTCCCCCGGTTCGCCTTCAAAGTCCTGTAAATGACCGGGTCAACGAGACATAGGTAGTCAGACACTGTAAATCATACTGGAAAAAAGTTTTTAATATCAGAATGTGCAATCTTCTTTCGGAATAAATCGTCCTTGTTCAGGAATAAAATCTATCATGGAATCGTAAGTACGAGCGTGGTGGCACGTAGACGGAGAAGACCCACAATTGACGTCTGCTTAAACCACTGGGAATGACATATTGAATCCCAAATCGTCATGGCATCTTGCATTTGGTTCTTGGAGGGAAAGTGAACATCGAAAGGGAGCAGCAGCAAAGTACGTACAGCATCACGGTCTTCCACAAGACATTGGTCGTAACCACTGAGGCTGACCAAGAATAGTATGCTTGTCACGTCTTGGAAACAATGTATCCACTTTCGTCTTTCACTCTTTTGGCCACCCACGTCGACCATGAGCATCTCATGGTCCTTGAGCTGAAATGTGGTTTCAGTGATGCCAATCGTTCGTGCTCGACATTGAACGATGTCCTGTTCTGTTGGTTGATAGGCGTCCGAAAATAAACGATCCAAATCTGGGAAGAAGTAGGCCAAACTGTGGACGATGGTGAACACGCACGACACGACACAATGGAAGTTGGACTTACTTCTCCGGTAAAGCGGCTTCGTTCCCTCGCTCGTAAGTTCTCTGAACAGCCATGTCTTCCCATAGCGACCGAAGAGGTTCGTAATAGATTCTCGGAAACGACTGATAGGGCTGAGGATCGCGGGCGTTCCTAATGATGTCAATGTACGGCAAGTTTGCCTCCGTAACTTCAAGACCCATATCCTCCATGGCCTCGAGCACGTAAATCATGCCAGCAGTTAGGTTATTGAAAACGAGCTGTCGATAATTCTCGACCTCTTCGGACGAGAATGGCACCCGATGTATGAGTCGCATTTGCTATTGGGATGCCGAGATGAGGGCGTAAAGAGTGACCAATAGGGGAGGACGTACTTTGAGAATGGTCGACTTGCCCGAGTCGCCTGAACCAAGGAGAAGGACCTGAGAAAAGGTTAATAAAGACGTTGAAGAAGAGCTGCAACGGCATTCAAACGCGAACCTTGACCTGGCTGGCCAGCTTCGCCTTTGCCTAGAATGAGACGAGCCATCAACGAGGATGGAAAACCGGTGGCAAAGCAAGACGAACCTCCTTGAGCATCTTTTCGGCCTCGCGATGCTTGCGAATATCGTCCTCAGACACGTCCGCCATGCCACTCGAGGAAAAGCATATACCCATGGCCAAGCAGGATTAGATAGCAATTGAAAGGGGAAAAAAGGATGGAGCGCTGGGCCCCGAGAGAAGGTAGACAGGAGTGAAGAAAAGCAATAAGGATGGCAAGGGAATTTAGTGAAATGTGTTTGAGAACGAAAATAGACAGGAAACAGGGAGAAGATAGTCTACAGGTAGGTTTACAGCAAGCCTTGGGGCCGTCGAGCTGACCGTTGGAGACGACCGAGTGGAGCTAAGCAAACAGCGATCAACACAGTGCCGACTGCGACGCGGTCGTAGGTGCATAGCGAGCTCAGCCAAGCACCACCACGTACCTCCTTCGGACTTTGTCTGGGTGATCTGTTACGGGCGTCGAGCGCTATGATTTGGCTGAGAAAACTGGTAAAGGTCGACACAGGACCGGTCGGCAGGAGGCTGTAATCAGGTTGGTATCGTCAGGATCGGCCAGCGATGTCAAGGCAAGCGTCTCTCTCGTTCACGAAATCAGCTCGAGGAATATCATTGCATCGGAATCAGCGCCAGTACGTTATCGTACCGCTCCTCATGCGAAAATGAGCAAACTACTGACCAACCACCCGGCGACAACGTACTTAGGCACGTTCTCACCGACCCTTGTCGAGCGGACGCCGACAGTGCAATTACGCACGTCTACCACGCCCCCCGGGTCTTCATTGCAACCACGACTGGCGAGGCCAATCACCACGAGCGCGTTCACATCCTAGTCACTGCGTATTTCCTCCAGCGAATTATAGCCGTTCTAGAAGGGAAAATGCGTGCGCCATCTCTACGCCAGTTTCTCAGCCTTGAGGTCTGTCACCTAACGGACCGTTTACGCCAGAATGCCCGCCAGGACAATTGTAAACCCGGAGTCATCAGCCCTGTTAATCGACAGATGGTCGACCCACACCTAGATCGGACCACCCTGGTCGCTTGCAGTTGATAGCAGCTCCGGAGAAACAGAACAACCTCTTCGCTTGACATTCACAGAAGAACATCCTCACTGAAGTCTCACGACTGAAGCGGAAGACCAGCGGCACATATGTCGTATATGCCGTTCAGCACGGTCTCTGAATCACAACGGTCCACACATTGCGATAGTCGCAGCGCAGAATACCTGGTGATGGATCTCGAAGCATCTCGAGTGCCTGATCGGTTGGCGAGAGTGGAGCTGGGGTCTGGAACGACACCTCTGCGTTTACCACCAGAGTCATTGCGTCCTCGCACCACGCGCAGACCAAGCGTCATGCTCGGAAATCATTAGAGTCACGTCGGAATAACCCACCAGATCCTTTGACGTGGAATCACAGAATAGACACGTTTTCGGCACTTACCTTTGTGCGGAATGTGAAGCGATAGTGGGAGATAACCGACGACGCCGTCCTACCAGTCACCATCAATAAACTCGGGATCACGTCAGACTCGCACCCATTCACTTTCGTTCCAGACGTGAATACGAACGCTAATCGATCTGTTTGATGAATCCATTGTTGATCGATTCATGACTAGCACAGCCACTATTATTGGCTAACATTCGACCTACCAAGGTCCAAGATGGGGAAGCAGTCTCGCAAACGACAAAAGGCGTCCAAGGAAGACAGTATTCACCCACTCGGAAGCCGTGCGTTCGTCGAGGATGCGAACAAGGATGACGAAGAACGACGTCTGGAGAGCGTGCTGTTCGGCGTTCCATATGTGCCATCCGAGAAAAGAGGACGACGAGACGACGTGGATGTCGTCATTTCCGACCTCGAAGAGGGTGCCCAAGGGGGAAATTTGAAGGAGTTGGAGAACATGCTTGATTCAGACGTGTGTACTCTTTCGATGAACTCATTCAGGTTTTCGCTCAACACCTGCGTGGTCTCAAGCTGTTTTTCATTGATGATAATGCTGGCCCTTCATCGGTCGATGCACCCGCTTTCGACGAGGCCGATGCGTCTGACGGGAACGACAGTGGTGCAGTCCCCACGGTGGAGGAAGAACCTTTTCATGAACTGGACACATCAGGTGATACTGCCACTGAGCACGGTCAAGTACCTTCTCTCGGAAACACCCTTGGACCAGCAACGCGCAAGGCGCCTGCCTGGGTGGACCCAGATGACGCTAACATACAGGTCTCCCTCACTTCACACACACGCTTGCGCAAGCTTCGCGATGCACCTGCCGAAGATACCATCGGGGGACGCGAGTACGAACGCAGGCTGCGGAGACAATACGAACAAATCAATCCGACCCCCGAGTGGGCATCAAAGGCCCGCAGAAAATCACATCCCAAGCGTCGCCGATCTACGTCCGGGTCCGAGCCAGAGGATGGGGACGAGTTCGACGTGGACGATGTCATCCCAGATTTGCTCGCCTCGACGGGCGGCATATCGGGCGGCAAGAAACCCAATGTGCTAACGCCAGGGATCATCTCCGTCGACCGTCTGCGCGATGCGAACCAAGCCGCGCCCGCTGAGGGGGAAATAAAATCTCTCCAGTTCCATCCCTCCCCACAGATCCCCGTCCTGCTCGCCGCAAGCACGGACAGGCGTCTGCGTCTCTTTCACGTATGTCTCCTTCCCCGTGCCCCCGATCTCCATTTTTCACGCCACACCCACCCCAGGTTGACGGTTCGACGAACCCACACGCACAGACGCTCCATGTCCCGTCGCTCCCGCTCACCAACGCCATGTTCCATCCCAGCGGATCGTCCATTCTCCTCACAGGCCCCCGCCCCTTTTACTACACCTACGACCTCCAATCCGGCACATCACACCGCTCGCCCCGCGGCCTATGGGGGACCACGTTCGGCCACAACCAAGACGGCGCCATGGACATTTGCGCCTTCAGTCCCACCGGGGACATCCTTGCCATCGCCGGTCGTCGTGGCCACATCCACCTTGTCGATTGGCGCTCCGGGGCAGCCCAAGTCGTCGCAGGGCTCAAGGCAAACGCAGGCATCCGCTCCCTGTGGTGGTCCCGAGCCCAAGGCACGGACGAGCTGCTCAGTCTCACCGAAGACGCGCAGGTCTACGTCTGGGACGTCCGTCAGCGCAAGTGCGTCAAGCGGTGGCAGGACGAGGGCGGGTTTGGGAGCCGCATCATGAGGGGCGACCAGCGAGGCGATTACCTCGCTATAGGGTGGGTTCCCTGATTGTGGAAGACGATGGCGAGGTTGACGAGCATCGCCTTTTTTTCAGGTCCAACACTGGCTTGATCAACGTATACAGCGCGGACAGCGTCGTGTCACTAACGACACCCAAACCAAAGCCGTTGAAAACCCTGGGCCATCTGACGACCAATATTTCATGCTTGAGCTATAACCACGACTCGCAGCTGCTCGCCATGGCGAGCAACGTCAAAAAGGATCAAATGCGTTTGGTATGTCGTACTTTCCTTTATCCAGATGTTTTTCCGTCGGACATTGACGTCGTAATGACCAGATCCACCTCCCGTCTCTCACCGCCTTTGGAAATTGGCCGACGAGCAAGACTCCACTGGGCCACGTCACTGCGATGGATTTTTCTACTGAGAGCAAATACCTGGCGATTGGGAACAATCGGGGACGCGCGTTATTGTACCGACTCAGAGATTACGGAGAGCAATGATAACACTGGATTGCATTGCAACGATACAAAAAAAAAAAAAAAGTACAGCAGACACGAACGACATGCACTGAGTGATACAGAGAAAAAAATAAGAGGAAAGTCACCACGGTCGCGAGTGGTCGTCAAGCGGGCGAGCGAGTTCGTCGGCCAGCATAGCGCGTCAGCAAATCGGTATACGCCTTCGATATCTGAGGATTCAATCGGAGCGGCGCCGCATAGTGAGTCGCGTTTCGTCGTCCGCCTCGGACATACCTTTTCCGCGCGCGGCCTGCCATCCGGAACGAATCGACAGAGGACGGTCGCACATTCGAACCACCGTTTCGCCTCATCCACCAGGGAAGCGCTACGGGTCTCTCGCTCCATATCAGTCCAAGCGGAAACGAGATGGATCACAAACTGCAAACATTCTACGCCCGTGTTGTAAGCTGTGCTGAGGAGCCATAGACGTTCGTCGACCGGGTAAAGCTTTTTTACGCAGATGCGGCGAGCTGGCATCAGTCATACAAATGCTCCCTATCGGGACGAGAACACTGACGGGGTTCCCATTTTCTGCAAGGTTCCCGTGCTCTTCCAGGACAGCACTTGCCTGTTCCATGTACTGAATCGCTTTTGATCGGTCAGCCACAGTGCCTTGCGACAGCAGAATGGTGCATATTGATCGGAGCCACCGTGAAAACTTTTCCAGGGATAAGTGGCTATTCATCAGGCACGCATTGAGTATGCCCTGAGAAAAGAATGAACTTTCACGGGTCGTGAGAGCCAAATACCATGCAAATACCTCAAGGGCTTCGTATAACACTAAGGGAGGGGTGAACTGTCAGCACGTCTGAGAAAGCTCGGGATCAGTGAAACTATCCGTGCCGTTAACTGGACAGGCTTTGTTCTCCCACTACGAATGGAGAATCAATTAACAACAAAGCGACCGGTCTCCCGAGAGAGCTGACCAAGATATCGCAGAAGGCTTCGAACGTCATCAGAGTCTGGCCGTCCGTGTGTGTCGCCTCCTGCGTCCATGCGTAAGACTCCACTCCGACCTCTGCGGTTACATGACCAACTTTGATCGTTGCTAAAACGTACGTCCAGTCCTCAACTCGCGAAGCCGCCTCAACCGCGAAAACACGCAAGACATGTAGAAAGGAATGGATTTGCGGCTGGCTATCGGCAGGTACCTTCGGAAGCACTTCGGATACTATGGTCCTGCAGCACTTGATCTCCGCCAGGAGCGTTTCCGCGGATTTGCCCTACGAACGGTCACACACGAGAAGACATCGACGAACAACTTACGGTCGGAACATTGTCTTGGGATAGTCGTTCACGTGCCAGAATCACTTGATATCCAGTGAGTAAATGCGCAATTAAACCAAAAGGGGATGTTGCACCTCGGCCCGAGGTCGCTGCAAAGGCCGCGTTCGCTATATAAATGTAGACGCTGGGTTCTACCTCCAAGAGCGTTCTGGAGATGTACAATTCTAGAAGCTGTTCACGATCAACAAGGATACGCACGATCACCAATGAAGAATACTAACCTCCCTCGCAGCATCGAATACTTCTGATACCTGTTCCCCTTGGTTTTCCCAATTGGAGCACCCTTCGATGGCGCAATTATATGCCGTACGCCAAAGCCATGAGAGGTCCCGGATCACCATCGCCGCATTTTCGTGAGTCACAGACTCGACGAGTGACTTGGCTAAAGTGGCATGTTATGGCAAGGAAGGTTGTGGTACACGCCCACGAACCATGTTTGAAGTAATTGAGCAGGGTTCCCACAAGGGAACGTCTAACTACATGAACGCCCAGATAACAAGAAAAGCCTGACAACTTACACGTTTGCGCCAGGCTCCCCGAGGAGTTTGAGGGTTAGCCTGATAATGCACCTGATTAGTGTCATGCACTCCGTCACGGTTTCCACGTTCTCGCGGAAATTTAGCGTGTCCAGCAGATGTGTAAGCACAGATAGGAGCAGGCCTTTCATGTCGGAATCGTGTGAAAGCCTACAGGCCAGAAGGAGCATTCGACGATCAAAATCGGGGGCCTCGACCATTTCCTTGACAGCTCTGGTTGCTGGATCATCATTTGTGAGCCACAACATACAACGAGGGTAAAAGCCACAAGTCACCGTCATCTTCAAGACCTGAACAATCCGTCAATGTGACCGCTACGCCACTGCAAGCGGCATGCTGCGCACGTACCTTGACGAACCGCAATCAAAAACGCCACATACTGGGTGGTTGCACCATTTTGGGGACAACGCCCGATCGTGGTCGCTGCTTGTGCATACTGCTTTAGTTGAAGTTGACACACCGCAGCTTTCCGAAGGCATTTTGACAGAGAAGAAGCACCCAGGCTAGAAAAGATGGTGTGAGTACCACACATGTACCAATCAGCTGCTTCCGCCCAACGTGAGGCTTGGTAATGACGGTCGCCGTATTGCCATATCAACTAAAAAAGGAAACCTTAAAACTACGGCATGGCGAGCAGGCGGTTGAGACCTACGGTAAGACACACGGTCGTGCCAGGCTTGGAAAGCTCAATATCGGATGCACATATCTCTAAAGTAGAAAACGGGGCCGGATCTATGGTTACATATCTGTCGCTCCTGGCATTATCGGGAAATATAATTGCCTTGGAACGAATCTTCTAGATCTTTCAATGCTTTCGCGTGATCGTCGCTTTTTGCACAATGAAATAGCATGGAAACGAGAAGCTTCTCGATGGAAGGGATAGTGGCAGAGCAAGCCATCGCTTTGCGTAGACATGTTCTCGTTGCGGCAGTCACTAAATTGCTGTGGGATAAGATGTGGACCGATAAGTCGAATGGGGTAGCCAGAACATGACATACTGATGGTGAGATAGGGTTCGCAATTCTTGGAGCATGCTTTTAGAACAAATGTCAGCAAACTGGACAAAACACATGTTCGCGCTGACTCAGTAAGGTCTCTCTCAGAAAAGGTCATGTTGTCAATTATTGACTCTAGCGCTGTAATGGACGTAATTAATTCGTGATACCCCCATCAGCCAAAGTGGGCCGCATATAATACGGAAGGTTGGCTCACTGCGAAGAACCGTGGTATCCCCAGCTTTTCGCCGCTTCACCACAGCCAACTTCATCCAGCGGAGTTGCTGTTGCTCGGAGCTTGCCTACGGATAACGTGTGAAAATCACGGATGAAGTGTCAAGAGAGATTGATCCCTTACGGATTCTACGGAAGTGTCCATGGTCGCAATAACCTCATTGAGGGCAGCCTCCGCCCGTACCAGGTTCTCCGGGTCTTGTGATGACGCCAGGAAGTATCCACGAGCTAAAGGGGAGGTCGGTAGGTAATAAGTTGTGGTGTGGTTCCACATTCAGTCATACCCAAACTCCTGAGAACAGATCGCTGAGCAAATATATTTAAGTATCGTACGATCCTTAATCGATGCATCCGGAGACGGACCTTGAGCTCCAGTGTTTCGGGCGTGGCCGCACACTCCAACGGTTCAATCACTTGGAAGGCCTTTTTCAACCAACGCAAAGCATCGTGTGCTTGATTCCCATCTGAATGGGGTTTTCCACGCTGCGCACAGGCGCGCAATATCGATTTACCGATATCAAGCAGCTTGGCTACCAGCACTTCTCGCTAGGAGCATCGATGACATGTGAGCCACGCCAAAGAAAACCCTGTATACTTACGTCACGGGTGGAAAGTAATACCAGTTGCCTATCATTTTCTGTGCACAAAAGGATAAGCCCAGCCGCCTCACAAATTTCATCCGGATTCGAACCAGTGATCTTGTCAGCCATAAAAGTCGCCAGTCCTTCATTCTTTTCCCTCCAGGCCTGCGTGCACGTCAACCAAAATTACTATATATATCAGTGCTGCCACACCCAAAGAGACCGACAGCCTCACAGCTTCCATTCTGCTAGAGAAATAGACAATAGTAACGCGTGCCCTGGCGTGCAAATAGTGGCCGTCTGGATCGTCCGTGTTTCTCAGCGCCTCTTCATACTGCACGAACCGTTAGGGCCGGCGAGAACGCGGAGGACAGATAATAACCTTCGCTGCGCACGCTAGAACGCAAGCGGCCGATTCGTTATTTCCGACCTCTACGTCCGCGGCACAGAAGTTCGTCGATTGCCGTAGCGCCTTACCATGACGTACCTGACAGCGTTATACCTGTCTTGCAAGCTATCTGGAGCATATGCAGCAATGCTGTGATTGGAACGGGTGGAGAGTGGCACAAATATTACGAATGCAGGAACAAACCTTCGATGGAGGGTTTCGCTTCCAGACCAGCCTCCATCAAACGGAAACCCGCAAGGCGCACTGATGGCAGGGTCAGACATCACACCGTCTTGGACAAGCCGGAATTTTCCTACGGGCGACGACGATAGGACGACAGTTACCATCGGAACCTTGACGGAATAAGCCGGAAGCGTTCCAGAGGTTTACACCTTTGTTAAATTGAGAACAATGTTACCCACGAAGGCAGCGACGTAGTCACTCGTGCGAACCTTCCTGATCGAGCGTATCTGCAAGATGGCTTTTTTTGCTCGACTTTGGGCGCTGGTCAGAAAAAGACTGGGCTAATGATGTAATAAGATGGAGGTCCTTGACCACATGTGCATGTGCATCATCGTCGGACTGAATATCGTTGAGCTTGGGTTTGATCTTGATCAATAATTCTAGGTGAGGGTAACGCCCCAAAATCATTTCCATCTGCGCTCGGAGCGGGTCTGATAGGGAAGAACTCGCCTTGAATCTGGTCGTACACAGTTTTCAAATTAGTTCCGTGTCGTGGTTTTCTGCCCGGAGACATGTTGATTCCTTACGGGAGTACCGAATCGGTGAACGCCAACATGCAAAAGGGCGTGTCGGGACGAACTTAAGTTAGCCGAAGCGTTCGCAGCGGTGGAGAAAAATAAATAAATAAATAAATTTCTAGATTAATATCTCCTGTTTACTTATTATCCTACGACCACCTCATCAACCCGAAGAAGAGTCGGAATGTCAGAATGGCAAGCATCCTCAGCAAGAGAAGGGGATCTCCGTAAGCTCGCCATCAGGGTCAGCGCCCACCAGACACAGCTCGCTCGATTTCCCACTCATGAACGCTTTCCACAGGAAGCTCGCAGGGATGGCGTATTTGCTGGTCTAACATCGGGCTTAACAGGAGGTAAAACTGACACTCCTGACCCACGTGTGATGGTTTCGCTAAAATGTTGAAAACACGCCCACCAGCACTGGTGGGCTCACGGCTCATGGGTTTCAACAGAAATAAAACGATCCTGTGCGGTGTTCGTGAGTTCAGATCGTATCAGTCCTTGCGTTGTGAAACTGTGCCTCCTGTTCCAGTTACGGGACTGCTGTCCGGATATCTCTTCATGCAAGCGTTTGAGGCGTCCAATACGTCCCGAATAGATTCCACTGCCCGTTCCGCATGGAACCATGAGGAACTGAGATGATCGGGGGTCGGGTATTCGACTTCCACACTCTAGAGGCATGTCGATGCTGGTTCTATCAGCTCCGCTGGTCTATTCATGCACGAAGCTGTGAGCTACCGAGAAAGCCAACGTCAAATATATGAAACGAGATGCTGTTACATTGTTGACCGTCTTCTCGATCAGTCGAGCGACATGTGATGTATGGCAGGAATCAACTAACCGTGATGGGCCGATGGGCGTGCTGTGAAGATGACATGATAAAGCCCCGCAGCAGCAAAGACTCCGAATGATCAACAATAACGGACACTCGTTTGATTGATGACAGGGTGCGACATGCCGTAGTGTCTGGTGTGAGTGAATCAGGCCGACGTCGCCCGGTATCGTGAACAATAGTTTCGAAAACCTTGAACTCGGAGAGGACATATTTCCAGAACTATATCGGTTCCTTCTCCCGGTCTCACAAAACCCGTCAGGCAAGATCACAGTCCACCAAGGCAACTTTTGTACAGTAGTTAAGAAATGGCGTAATGTATCATCATCGTGATGAAATGCGTGTGAACGATGCAACGGAATGGGTACAATGCAGGTGACTGAATCTATGCTAGGATGAATCGAATGCGCATAACGGCCAATGCAGTGAAGGATTAGATAGGAAGTGGGCGTCGGAATGATAATGCAACGGCAATATTATGCATTAAAACGATGATAGGATCGGAACTATCTGCCATAAGTCCAAGTATAAGGATACACGGGTGATCCCCGATGGCTGGAAGAGGCGTAAAAGTGCACGCCCGGTGGACCGGCGTTAGCAAATGGGGCGGATGGCACCACGTTCTCTCTCAGTGGCGGCAGCTGCAGGGAACTATCCGCCGGAGAGATATAGGGGGGCACGCCGGTGAGCTTTCGTGACCAAATGGCATCGTTGATGTGCGGCAACGGTGCCTGTCGGAAGTTGGAGTGGTTTTCATGTGGGCTTACAGAAGCAGACTGGATATCCATTGGCATGTACGGCGGAGGGGGCGGATACGAAGTTGTCAACGGAATGGGTTGGAAACGCCGCAGACGAGCCTTTCTCTGGCCCCGCTCTTGTTCCGCTTCTGTGTCGATAGATGACCCGGCCAAGGAATAGTAATACAGATTCTGGGAAAACGAGATGAGGATTTCACACACACAAACGGACAGCACCATACCTGTGGCATATTCACAGGTCGGTCTACACGATACGCAGCTACCAACGTCTGGGGCCTATTCCCATGCATCGCGGGAAGTGGCTGAACAGACGAGGCAGTGCGAGTGTTGTGTGGTGACGAGGTCGAGAGGGACATCTTGGCAAAAGATTGCAGGGGTTCCAGGGGTGAGGCACTCGGGGTGACCGAGAAACCATTTTCGGGAATGTGCAAGGTCATCCCAGTAGGGCGCTTCAAAGGTGGCAGCTCATTAAAGGACGTTGACGTCGGCGAAAACGCGTCCGCAGCTGAACGCTTCGAGCCAGAGTTAGGAGAAGGCGAGGGTGGGGGGTTGACGCGCAGATGCGGCCGGGTCGTAACGTTTGTCGGGAAGCTTGGCTGGATGTATTGTAGGGGCGAGGTAGAACGCGCCCGATACGTCGTTGAGCGATGCCTCGACCCGGCAACGGTGCGAATAGAAGGGGTGGAAACTGCAGGCTGTAATCGGCGACTGTTGCGGTACCTTGTGCGCGCCTTCCGCCATTTCTGACTTTCGGATTCCTTTGCCAAGACGAGACCTTTGAGCAAGTTGAGCCAAGAATCGTACTTTTTGCCCGAGATGTAAAGGGAGAAGTCGACTCCCATGAGGAACTCTCGCTCCATGTGGTTGATCTCGCTCAGGTCGATCCCTGAGACCTCTGACCAAGTCTTGTTCGTATACGTATTACTGGAACACTATCAGAACGAGCTATCGGAAACCCATAGAGGACACTTACTCGTCCAAAAACTTGTTCGCCATCATCAAGGCAGCCACTGCTATCCGAAACTCGCTTCCGGGAAGACCAGCGGTAAACCGGTTTCGCTCCTTGAGATGCCAGATATAGTGGAGCGAAAGGACGATGACAGACTGGCTGACTTGAGTCGTTTCGAGCAACTTTTGCATGAATTGCACAAACGTTACAGAGGGGTTGAATTGCAAGGGCGATGAAGACGAAGGTGCTTCGGGAGAGTAAGGGGGTGAAGGGATTTGTGACCGCGGGCGTGTGCTGGAAGGCACAGAGGTCGAAAACCACAAATAGCAAACCATCTCGCACGTTTTCTCCGCGACGAAGCTGGCTGGTCGCTTCAGGGAGATATCGAACCAGTCGATACAGTGAGACGCGTCGCGTGGCGACACCGAGTCCTGTTGCCTGGGCTGATCCGGCACGTCATCGTCGAGCGTGTCGGGCGAGGATTGGTGGGTCGGGCGGGGGGCTGACCGTGACCAAGTGGACGCGTCTCGCGACCGAGGTGGCGTGACTAAGGATTCGAGGTGAGAAGCGGAGATCTGACGCGAAGGCGCGAGCGGACATACCTGGATGCATGGTAGACAACTGACGGTCAAAGTGAGCTATCGGAGGCAGTGAGGTGACCCGGGGGTGCGGGTATGGAAGTATCCTCGGGAGTGCGGCGGACATGGGGGGAGTGGGGAGGGCAGGATGTCTTGTATGTCTGGGTGCGGTAGGCCAAGGAGCGAAGAGCTCTGGTGGTAAGGATGGGAGAGATGAGCGAGGAGGGCAGAAGAGAGAATGTGTGGGTGGTGTGTAAAGAGCCATGGCAGAGCCGCTGGCGAGCGCGAGGAGGGACAATGGACGAACGATAGCATGATCATTTTATAAAAAAAAAAAAAGGAGGTGTCTGAAAGGACTTGAAGGAAGTGTAAAAATTGCGGACGTGTATGCATTCTCCGCTTAGAGACAAATAAAATATATATAATACAGGGGGGGCGAGCAGCCGCGACGGTACGGTAAGGGTTGGTAGTCGAATTGGAAGAATCGCGCAATAGCAGCGCCTCCGACCCCGCTTCGTACGCGCAACTGCTTGCGCACTTAGCAGATCTTTGACATTTTTTTTCTCAGATTGACTTGCCCGTCAGCATTTCGTTTGATTTTACCAAATTTCCCACTTCAAATATCCTCCCTCGGCACTCTCGGCACAAGGGTCTTTCCAGGGATTCCCCATAGCCTTACCCTTATCCGCCTGCCTGTTCGAGCCTGCTAACCCTGTGTCCCCACGTGACTATCCACTTTTGGTCCGTCACCCCTACCGCTTCCAGAACCCCCACTCGACTTGGACCGTCGTGGAAGCGTTGACGGTACCACGTCTTCCTTTGTAAGTTTGTCTTCCCTGGATTCAGCATTCAATTTGCTTACCTTTGTCGTACCTCCTAATTTAACAGACGAGTCCACCTCTATTTTCTTTCTTTTTTCCTCCCTTTTTTTTCTTTAGAGAAATTTCCGGCGCAGTCCGCAGGAGATCACCAAGACGTGTTGCCTAACTTGGCATTTGTTTGTATCTAATCCCTGTGACTGACCCGCCGCCCTCCATGAAATTTCATTCATGTGCACTATTTGGCGGTTTCGGTAGCATTCCCTGTCTCGAATAATTATAATATAAATTTTTATTATATTGTCGACTATTTTGGTACGGTACAAAAATGAATGGAGCGGAGTGACCAACGCGTGACGGGACGCGTTTTCTTGACGCGTCCAGAATCAGATCACTCACGCGATGTGATCACCCAACACTACCGATACCGGTTGATGCTCCTCACGTCCACATGTCACACTTCCTTATCCGCATACATACGAAAGGGAGTCCTTTGTCTCATGCGGTTGTTCCAAGATTCTTTCATCCTCCGGCAACCCCGGTTCATTTGCACACCCGACCGCATGTCCCGCGCCCGCCCGCCCACCCACACACGCCTTTATTTCCGCGCTACAATATCATTGGGCTGTGATTCTTCCCTACAGCTTGTCCTCACACGTAAACTCCGATGTGTGGCCCCTCTCCCCGCTCCGCTTCAACGTACCTTCTACATATCAGATCACCTGTTTTTAGGCGTCTTCGGTAGTAGTAACCTAGCAGCTTTACTTGAGTATCACAGCAACGGCATTGTCCCTCGGCCTAGACGGTGGCTGGAACCCCATTCTGTCAACCTGGCTCTTGAACCAATTCATTCTCGCTCTGATCTCCCAGTCGCATGGCCCCCACGCCAGTCACGCCACACCGCAAACTATCTCATAATGACACATTGGCCCGTGCTAACCTGTACTCGTCGTGTCTCGTGAACAATCTAGCTCGAACGCATGATTTTCGTATCAATCCCGTTCCGTTCAATTCCCCATCTCCTCAAGTCCGCCGCGTGAATTCTCCCTCGTTCAATCAGACCCTGTCTCGATACCCCATTCATACCCACCCTCATCCTCTTTCAACTACCGAGTCGCCGTGTGTGGGGAGACATGACGTATTACAAACAGATCGATCCCATCCCAAAACCTTGCTTTTTCAGATCCCCACGAATGAAGGAAGCTGATCCGTCATTGACAGTGGTCCTCAGCTTTCCAAAACGTGTCAGGCTACCTGACTTGTCGAGTTCCGATTAGCCAAGGTTCAATGACTGGCCTCCAGGTTCGGACAATACCGCTCTTGTGGTTTCTCGCGCGAATATTGGTTAGCAACTCAAGTGCCCGCATTACCTAGCTTAGCATGCCCTTCCCGTCAGCAATTTGCTGTCGAATTCCCTCGCGGCTGTGAATGCAACCGTTGCCGCCGCATCATCGTAATAGCCGTCGTGGCGATGATATAACTGGCTGCCTGGCAAGCACCCCAGGCCTTCTGAGATTAAATTTCCTACTTCGAGACTCGCAAATCTAATTTACCAACCGTTGTATTGATCTTTCCATCAAAGATCATGTCCTTCAACGCATGCTCACGATGTGTGCCTTTTGACATCCCAACGATCTCTAAAAGCATGCCACCCAGCGCGCAGGAAAAAAAAATGGAAGCGAACACCGGATGTGTGATGGCAATCAAGTTCAGTAACACATCGGCGTTTTTGGATTTCGTAGCCTGTAGGTTGTCAGTGTCTCCATACTCGTTTCACGCTTTATCCCTTTCTGTTAACCTACTTGCCGGGATCACGTGGCTCTACGACATGCCGCGTACCAAAGTGCCCCAGTATGGATGGACCTGAATGAGCCAATAACTCGCTGTTCCTCCGCGGGTCAACCCAAGACCCGATTACTGACGATGTGTTCGATTGCCGGCGCCAAAACCAACAGTCAAGTACGTGCGATAACAAGTATAGTATAGGCCCGCAGCTGCGTGGTCGACAGGCATCGAACATCAAAGAGTTATTCAAGCGACTGGCACGAGACGTGAGAGGTACACATACTTGTCACATCGATACTAGGGAAAGACAGGAATGGAAAAGGTCTAAGCGTGTGCCTGGCATATTGCCACAAATTATTGCCCGTGCCCGCGTACAAACTCTATAGATAACCAAGGGCGAACCCTTCACGAGGTTCCCTTGTAACGGGGACATTTCCAAACGTAGTATTAAACGATTTCTTTCTGTGGCAATCTGGTGACCGAAATGTTGACAGAAACAACGGTCCGGACAAAAGCATTCGCCAGGGGTGGGTAGAAACAGGTATTGCTAACCCTGAGCAGCGAGCACGCCACATTTCTTCTCGCAACCTTGATAGTCAAGGAAAGCGTAGGCTATTCAGTCATCAATGTGGCAGTCATGTGCGGTGGCAGCTCGCCGGTCATCCGCCATGAGATGCAGCACCCCGTTCTGGTTGGGGGGACAGGCAACGTCACCCATCCAAGCTATGTATACAGGAACGCTTCGCATGGATCAAAGAGAGCAGTACATACTAATAGAAAGGACGGACGTTATACACGTTGAGTATTGTGATGACAATATTTGATTGGGTCCGTCTGTGAATCGATCCGGCGAACTTGGCCAGTGAACCACTTGGGTGCGCCGAAACCCCATTTGTATGATCTCGTCATACGGTTTTGATTGTTCGGAAGAATCCCGTTCCCTGTCCTGTGGTGAGAAAATGGAAATTCGGCCGCACGAATCGCACTTGAGATTTAGAGGGCCCCAGGCAGCGGTCGTGTCTAGAGTTTCGCGTGGCTCTTCCCGGATCAGATTGTAGCTCGAGCATGCGAGTAGCTTGGCCTTCCAACAGGCTGCTTACATACGGGTGTCCGTGGGCCCTCTTGTCAATCGCCAAGTAACAGTCCGAAAGTATCACAGGAGGTAATAAGACAGCCTTTATTCAGGCTACCGCGGTGCTCCACGTCAAGCGGGCTTGCCGAACTGAGGATAACTGTGTGGCGACCCGGGTGAGCCGCAGTCCCTAAGAATATCCAGGCCGCGACTTCCCCGAAAAACCCGTTCGAGTTAGGTTCTTTCACGGTGCATTGGATCCAGAAATGGGTCCAGTTGGTGGTGGATGCGGCACAGAAACGTACTAAGACTACTTGACCGCAAATGAGGGTGGACACGAGTGTCGATGCCCCCCTAACCTCGCACGCTAATCTAGCGGCTTTTTAGTTTTGGATCCGTCCGTACCGTGCGGCGCCGCACGGACGGCGTGAAGGGGGCGGAACGGGCGATGCATCCAAACAAAACCTGATTGAGCCTGTTCAGATGGCACAAAGGCTTCGGCCACCACGCCAGCCTTGCCCTGATACCCAGGACGTCGTAATACTGCCTTGAGGCTCTGAGGCAGGTTACAGCACACAAAGTTCCGACTGCGATAAAAATGCGGTAATGATTTCCAAGCCAATAACCGGAGCAGTTTTGATTTGTAGCCTGACAGATATAAATGGCACATCAATCCAGAGATGCGGAGCACTACTATAGTGATCTTTACGGCTAGCACCAGAAGGAGAGAATGCGAACGTTCTTGCCAACATAACATTTGATAAATCGATAGCTGTTTCATAGGTATCATTCGTGTCCATTTATACTCCACTGTGGAAGTCCGTCGATGGCGGATGCTGATGGCTCCCATTGGGAGTAGCCCAAAAACGGATCCAAACCCACGCAGTCCTACAAGTGGTCCGCGGAGACTAAATCCTCAATTTCGTCCATGGGCGGGACTAGGCCGGGACCTGAACGGAACCGTGAAGATCTTGTTTCTTAGAAACCCCTGCAATACCATTCCTTGGCATATTTGCGGTTACAAACACCATTGGCCGTGTTCGAGAATGGATAGATTGGCCAGGGCCTTGTCGCGTAGTCAGAGAGGAGAAGACGAGAGATGATGCTTACCGTTTGGAGTTCGAGGTGTTAAGTGGGGGCCAGCTTCATTCCAACGTCAATAGGCATCAGATGAGCGCGAGAAGCGGTACAGCGACGGCCTTGTCTACTCGGGGAATTATTCAGCGCCGTCCACGGACCACGACGCTACATGAGCGGAACAGGGACGATTTGAACGCAGGCACGCTCAGGCGCTGTTAGGGTGGGGCGATGAAGACGTGCACACCTGTGGTAGTGCTGCCATCGAGAACCACGCACGGAGCCTCGAACCAGAAAACGATGCAAACAGAGCGTTCTGTGAAACTCGTTCCAGCGGAGGAGGGCGAATACGACGGCGTTGAATACAGATGTGGCGTGGGAACAGTGTCAGGCTAGGTTGTCCGCCACGCCCAATCAAGTCTCTTCACACAGTGCCAACAGCGCCTGCTCTCAAGGAAGACTCAGGTTACCATCTTACCGTCAATCACCAATTTCTGGCTGACTCTCGTTCCGTCTCGCTCGTTCTGGTTCCATCTTAGCCCAACGGTGGTGGCCAAATTTACAGCCCAGATTCTACCCTAACGTCGCAATTTCGATATTGTGATTATCCTCCGCCTGTCCTGCTCATTTGAGCCATGGGAATTTCGTTTGGCTCCTTCGATGGCATCTGTGGCACCGCTGCTCTCGTCATTTGCCCCCTCCTGGGTACATCCGGTCAAGGCATAGAACCTACCTGCTACTCTCGCAACGTGCAGATTGGATCAACCTTGATTTTTCAGCCTTGTGAGTACAACGTGTTCCCCAACCCTTGCATATCCACCTGAGGATGTTGCTGCTGCCAGCAACATGTTTTGTGCACATCGTCGCCATACTCATGACTGCAATCATGATCTACCACATTCGTTCCAAGTATACCGCAGTCGGTCGAAAGGAGATCGTCACGTTCTTTTGGATGTACATGCTCATCGAGCTTCTCGCCATGTTCCTTGATTCCGGCATCATTCCAACGGCAAACGTCAGCTATCCTGTGAGCCCCACACACTCCCAGATGAAAAAAGTTTGGATTTATCCATTCCTGTTAGTGGTTTGCCGCAGTCTATACAGGACTAGTCGCCGCGGCGTATTGCTGCCTTTTGGTCAATGGGTTCGTCGGTTTTCAATTTGCGGAGGATGGCACCCCTCTCTCATTATGGGTAAGTCCTCATGAAAATGCGATAATTTCGCTTCTGAGACCCAGCCGCAGCTTCTCCGATTATCATGCCTTGCTGTCTTCGGCGTTTCATTTTTCGTCGCCATTGCCACGTTCAAGTCGTTGGCCTCTTTCTCCCCAGAGAAACCTATCGCCCTATTTGTGGTGTACCTGATATGGCCTATTCTGTGTGTTGCAATCTACACACTATCTCAGCTCGTTCTCGTCTTCCGGACCCTGGATGACCGGTGGCCGCTTGGAGACATTATCTTTGGCATCGCCTTCTACACCATCGCACAGGTACTTCTGTTTGCGTTTAGCGCGACGATATGCAATGCCATCAAGCACTATCTGGACGGCTTATTCTTCTTCACGCTATGTGTGCTTCTCAGCGTCATGATGGTTTATAAATATTGGGATAGTATTACTGTACGCCGATTTCGCCCACGATCATCCGAGTCACAGGTACACTAACCAACTTTACAGCGCGAAGACCTCGAATTCTCGGTCGGATCCAAGGCTGCTGTGTGGGAAGTTAAAGATCCGCTTTTGACAGCAACCGGAGACTATGATGAAGACACGACAAGCAATTACCATGGTGGCGGTACGGCGGCGAGCTTGGTTGGTGGAGTAAGTGGAAACCAATATTACGGTGCAAAGGGCGGCTTCCCACAGGGTGGCTACGGTGGACCACAAGGCGGTTATGTTCAGCAACCGGCGTATGGTGGTGCGCCGCGCGGCTACCCACCCACCTCAGAGAGATATTGAGCACGAGGGAGCATGTGGGTGATCTTGAACTTGGTTTAGGACAGTCGTTGGAGTGCAAGGACAAATCGTACTATTATGGTATTCCCGTTATTCTGTTCCATTATCAGATTTCTTAGACTGTCAGCAACTAATGCGCGCGTATTCCTCTTCCCTGCCATCGCAATCAAAAGTAGCTTGCAAAAGTCACCGATGTTTTTGGTAGATGAGTTGGACTCTCTTTTGTACTGTCAAGCACAAAGGGCCCTCGCTATTCTGACTCAGCCATGACCCAAGCTTTACACGGTCCGCAACGACCATGTCCTCGATAGGACCACAGATTCCGCAGCATTTTCTCCCAACTGTTTCGGCTACTGCAGACAACGATGCTGCAAACTCGGACTCGGACGACTATACACCCGCGCTCCCTCCCGAACTCGCAGCCGCCCGCAAAGGGGCCGCCGGATTATCATCACAGTCCAGCGTAGGGCCCTCGATACGCCGCCTGCCGCCTCGAAGAGTTATTGGCCCTGCGCCGCCGACCGCTCAACCACAGCCAGATTTCCACTCAAACTCGGATGCAGACTCGGACGAAGACGACGTCGGACCACAACCGCTCCCCGCAGACGTCCTGGCAAGGACGCGCGAGGTGTCGGGTGTAGATGAATTTATGGAAAGAGAGGCCCGTCGGCGGAAGAACGTTGAAGAGGCAAAACAGCCCAAGAAACTCGTCCGAGAAGAATGGATGCTCGTCCCGCCGAAAGCAGGGGATCTCCTCGGTTGTACGTTCTCGTTCTTTCGGGCCGCGTTTCGTGAATCGTGTGTGTTGATGCACACGGCGAATGTACACAGCGCTCGACCCGACGAAGTTGAAACCGCGGCAATTTGGACGTAGTACGGGGCCCGCGAGGGACTCAGACACGTCGCTCTGGACGGAAACGCCTGCTGAGCGGCAACAACGACTTGCTGATGAGGTATCGGGCCGGAAACGGCGAGCGGCGAACGCGGAGCCAGTGGAAGCCGAGGAGGATGCAAAGAAACGACGGCGAAGAGACGCGGAAATACGCCAGGGCGTGGACGAGCACACGGTTCGTTGCGATCCTCCACCTTTCGTTTCATGTTCTTTTTTATATATATTCACGTGTGCCGCCGAACAAACAGCGCAAAGTGCGAGGGCCTGCCCTTGTCAATGTACACATGGAACGTGAGGCACAAAAGAAGGAAGACAAGGACGAGCCTCCCCCGGCCATCTGGGATCATTCACGGGACATGTCCCTTGGGGGACGTCTCATGGATGAAAAACAACGCCAGAAACTATTGCAAGATGCCAAGGGCCTTGGAGACCGCTTTGGGGCAGGTAAAAGTGGAGGTTTCCTGTGAAATATATACATTAAAAAAGGTCTCATCGTCAAAACAAATGATAGTGCGATCTGTCGATTGATTGTCACGGTGTCTCAGCATGACTGATCAATTCCATTAGAAACGACGGTAGATCAGGCTGTGTAGTCCCAGTCGAGTTTGGGAGCTTAGCCGAATAATTTTTGAAAAATTCCTCGCCGCCATGTGGTAGTGAAATAGTATACTACCGACAGGCTGCGGCATGCCACATCATTTGGTGTGACTTAAAGTTATCAAACCCGCATACCTCGGAGTGGCTGCCTAGTACGTGTCAGTGCGCGCGAGTTTCACGTTTGAGCCACGAATATGGCCGAGATAGAATAAACGGGCATTTCTCCTGTGCATCCTGTATGTGTCAGTATCAATGCCATCCTCCGTCATCGATGTCCCTCAAACGCGAGGGTTGCAGGTGGGTCCCATATCAGAACCGTCAGATGCGGCGATGTGACACGTTTGCGAGGGTTGGACCGGACGAGGTTGCAGCAAATCAGATTAAGGGTGCGTGATTTGGGCCGGTACATGCTACGTTGCTCAGGAGACGCTCTTATAATTAACAACCGTTGGTACCAAAGCAGGGCCTACCATAGGCAAGGATGTACCTTTTGAAGTTGGGTCTGAGACACACGTCGACGCTTTAATTAGCAGCAACCTTATGGTCAAACAAACGTCACAGTAAAACCTGCAACCTTGGTAGGAACAAGGGTGTCTCGGAACGTGTCAGGTTGTCAACTGTCTGACAACATCTTGGTAAAGTCTGTCGCAGTGCCCGACTACGACGGCCCATCTACGCTAATCGTCGGCGATAAAGGTGACGTCGACAAGTGACGAGTTCAAGTTCCGGACTCAGTCAGTCGCTCACAACTTTCTGTCAGCAAGAACAAGACACCTGTGTTAGACTTGGCACTGTCCGTGCAACTCTTCCATTAATCGGCGCCTCGGCACTACTTCCCGCAGGAACTGACAAAGGGAGACATGGTAGTATCAAAAGGCAATTGCATTTGTATGCCACACGACGATGCAGTAATACCGCACTTCAAGCTTTAAACGTCTGAGTGCTGAGATCTGAGACGTCCTTCAATTGCCAAACGATGAACGCGATCGCGGCGAAAAATAAAAATGACCTACTAGTAAGCCGGTCTTGGTTGGCCCTTGTAGTACCGCGAAACTAGCACCAAGTTACCTATTGCCCGAACAACAATCATGGCAAGCTGATGGTTATGGGAAGAACCTACATGTCTCTGCCCTCGCGGCCGGAGATGGACACTGGCAGCCCTGTGGAAATGAGAGAGAAATGAGAAAGAATAAATCCGCTCTAGTGGAAGCAGACACGAAATAATACAGTCAACTCCACTCAACGGGGTACAACTCATAGAGAACCTAGATGAGACTTCAGACTACAATACTTCCCACCATGTCAAAACAAATTCTCAGTAGTTCAGGGATCGAAAGATTTCCGGAGATATGCGTTAAGAGGGAGTTGACTGTATACCCGAATGCTCATAGTTCATGGCGGATTGCACCTGGGAAACCACGAGACACCATAAAGATAATAAAGATAGTCGAATAACGTAGTCTACATTCTTACGCATTAGGTGTCAAAACCCGTAAGACGACAACGGAGCGGGTCGACATACACTAAACGTCCATACCGTCCCGACACACGTGCAATGCAGACGGTTTATACAAAATGCGACCATCCTGGATGGATGACTCGCCCCTCAGGGCAACGGTTCCCGACTACTCGAAAGCTTGTTCAGATGGATGTATACATCCGTTCCGAACCCGTCCATGGAAATAAGGCGCAGATCGCCACCAAAGTACCTAGCATACTGCATCCTACGTGAGCGAGTGTAGAACCCGAGAACGAAAGAGACGACGAACCAAACGAGAGAGCGGTAGACCGTACCCGAAACCTGCCATTGGGGCTTGAAAGTCGCTCGCGCGGAAGTCTTGGTCGATGCTCTGGCCCGCCATGGTCGTATACATATACGTCCAAATGAGCGGGATAGCACTCCTCGGAATGCCACCCCCCTCGTCTGATATCTTGATCGTGATATCTTCGCGCCCCTCGACCACAATAACCTTGATAGGAGGATATCCACCACCATCACCCTTTCCGATGGAAGATTCCTTGGCTATACGATCCTCGTAGTCAGCGCCAAATCTCTCTACCACAGCTCTCAACGAATTCTTCAGCAACTCAAAAATAATGTGCGATAAGTGTGCAGGGACATATGGGAATGTCAGGTCGGGGGGACAGATGAGTTGGACAGGCGGTCCGTGGAACATGGCATAGTGTTCTTCACAAACAAATCGCGCATTCTCGATGGATTCTTGCAGGATATCGTGCACGTTCTGTGATATTATGGTATGCATAAGAGCCGACCAGAGTGAGACGAGCGGCAGAGTAAGAACGCACGGCATGTGTACAGATAATGCCTACATAATCCTTGTGTGGCCCTTGGGTATTCAATGCCACGTCTTAATCCAAATTAACAAAGTTCCGAGGTCGTAAGGGAAAGACCACTCACGTTGCCCGATCAAGAACCGTATCCCAATTCGCGACATGTAAAACCTATCCAGCCATGCCTGCACATCGCCTCCGCCGTACGCAGACAATCCAAGCCCCATACCAGGTTTAATTCCTTTTGCCCTTTGCCATTCCAAGACTCCTTGTGCGACGGTCGTAACTGTCGGGTCATGCCTGCGTTTAATAGCTTCCAGCATCTTGGTGAACCTGGCATTATAATCATGGACCTCGGGCGGATAAACCTGAGAGGGGGTTTGCGCGTAATAGCTGCAAGCGTGAACGATATAGTGAGCGGACAAGTCATAAACGGAGTACTAACTAACCTTCGCTCAACAGGAATACGCAGCTTTACGTTTCCACCGCGTAGACCACCTGTCACATTACAATTGTTGTCCCCATAAAACCCACCTGTCCTACCCAGATAGACCCCCTCGTCGTACGTCGTACCATTCGCGGTCCCGTTTCCGTCGAGGTAAGACGTGATAAGGGATGGATTTGGAGTACTCCCGGGGAGGTGCGTCTTCCCATCCTGCTTGTCTAGACGAGAAAACAGTGATTGGCGTGCAAGAGGAGACAGAGAAAGGGGAGAAAAGTTGATTAATTCCTGAAAAGCGGGTCGCCTCATTTAGTATTGAACTCGTTCACAAGGCGATCAGATGTAGGGGAATTTCGCATCTAGGGTGGGCGAGAGTATAATTGCCACCCACCTCAAAACTCTGCGCATACCAGTTCTTTACTTTTCGTATGGACAACATCTCGCTCAAGTTATGCGGGAGTTCATCCAGCTCTTTAACACGGTGAGCGAGACGGACAGGCAGTTCATCTAGAGAGATGGAGGGTCACGTGACGATGCAGGACGAGATGACGATTGGCCGAGAATCAAGATTAATGACGCACCGGCTAAGAATTGGCTCGCCTTTAAAAGGGTGCCTTGACTAGGATGCTGCCCAAAAAGGACCATTTGTTGAAGGGATACTAGCACAAAGGATTAGCAGTCAACACGAGCAGGAGGAAAGGGCATGATTGGTGCGTCCAGCAAACGTGAAAGGGGTCTAGATCGAGCCTGTTACAACGCCTCCCAATTCGGAGGGGAGTTGTAGGCTCTTGACAAGGATTACTCCACGCGACCCCAACCCCGCGACATACGAGCGAAGGCTAGGCTGACGTGGAGCCAGCCCGATCAGCTCGAGAGGACCATGTACGAGGCTCTACGCGCTTCCCACGAAAAATGCATCGAGCAGACAGCAAGAGGAGACAGTATACCGATGCAAGAATAGCACAAAGAAAACTGACCTCCGGTCTGCGGAAAGGATGCGAAATGATGTATCTTGTCCCATAATGCGGGAGAGATGCGAAAGGCGGCGCTCATGACGTTTGGGATAACCGTGCGCGGATGGTTCAAGGCTGAACGGTCGTATTATCGAGAGCTATAAGATCCAAGGTTCGTGGTCAGCGTGACATGCGTCTCGAAATCGTCGTGGGTGAGTCGGTCGAACGTATGTCATATGGTTCACTAAATCACGTGCATCTCTTCTTTGATGGTCCCCATCATCTCCGGATCAGCTCGGACGGCGTTGGAATCGCTCGACCACGACCAGATCGCGTTCCTACAAAACCTACCCAAAGCCGAGTTACATGCTCATCTACACGGATCTATTCCCCTGCACACTCTGCGCCGCATCGCCGCCAACTTCACGCCCTCCCCAGACGTTGGAGCCGAAGTCGAAGCCATCATTACGCAGCTCCAGTCCGATTTCTTTCTCACCGAAATTTCAGACTTTTTCACACTCTTTCCTGCCATATACGCCCTCATCGCCACCCCCGCCGCACTGGCCGAGGCTACACGAGATGTCCTTGAAGCATTCCTGACCGAACAACCACCACCACCAGGCTTCACCTATGCGCCTGCAGCGGAATGCAGTTATCTTGAACTCCGCTCGACTCCGCGAAAGGCACCACATATGACCAGGGAGCAGTACCTTCTCACTGTCCTTCATGAAATCCGTGCTTTCCCCGGCCGTGCCGCGCTGATCGTGTCCGTCGATCGTCGAATGTCAGAAGCGGAGATCGAGGAATGCGTCAATCTTGCTATTAGACTACATCAACAAGGAGAACCCGTCGTCGGGCTTGATCTATGCGGCGACCCTCACCAGGGTAACGTGGGTGTATTCGAAAAGCACTTTGAACGCGCACGAGAGGCCGGGTTGGGTCTGACCGTCCACATTGCGGAAACGGAACCCCCTGACCACTCCGTCGAGTCGTTTGTTCTCCTCTCTTGGCATCCCGATAGATTGAGTCATGCAACGTTCCTTGAAGAACCACAGAGAGAAATATTCTTTGCCGATATACCACCATCGCACGTTGAGGCGCCTCAGATACCCCCTCCGAATGGCCGGATCCCTGATCCGATACCACATCATCACAGGATTTTCTACGCGCTGTGGAGAAAGCACCTACTTTTACTTTCACGGAGGTACCAGGAGGCAGGGTATCATAGCACAAACGAAACCGAGGAAGACGCAGCGCGCGAAGTTGAAAGGGAGATCCAGGCTCTCAGAGAATTAGCTGGTGGACAGTATAAACCGTGCATCGAGCTATGTCTCAGTTCAAACTTGTTGTGAGTGGTGCCAACAACTATTCTTGCGATGCCAGAGCCGGAGTCGCGATTGCCAGATGCAAAACCGTCGCGCGATTAGAAGAACACCATATAAGACACTACCTCACGAACAACCATCCGATCGTGATATGTGTATGTTCATCGTCCTGTCACTTTCCATCGAATCTGAACGCGTTGCACAGACGGACGATATCCTTCCCTTTAGGACAACTCTGCTTGCAGAGTATGCACTTCTCCTGGCCAAACCACCGCATGGATTAGGTCTTAGCCGCAGCGAAGTTCGTAAAATAGCAGAAATGGGCATGAATGCTCGTTTTATGTGCAGAAAACAGACATAGTCCATTCGCGTATTGAGTCATCCTGCTGGCCCTACGTGATATTATGTTACCCTTGCACGGGTACGGGCTAGCTTGAAGAGAGTAAAGGAATGTCTACTCAGTTTTTTTGCTTGCTGGAAGTCGTACGAATGCACTGTACAAGTAACCCTAGGCCACGAATCTATCATCCAGGATAGGTGTGACACGCGCGTAAAGGGATTCTACTGCACGTCGAGGGAGCTGCGTGATCCATGAAAAACTTCTTCAAATGCCCCGTCCACCCGTCACTTCGAGAGTGTGACCGCTCACATAAGATGCTAGTGGCGACGCAAGGCTGGAAATTCCCCAGGTTAGTGCGCACACCTGAACGCCGTCGATAGGCTACTCACAAGAGCATCGCCGCTGCAGCCTCGTCCGCGGAAGCCCCCCTGCGCAATGGGATATCTTCATATGCGCTGACGCTCTCTGCCACACGCCCCTGTGCAGCCGGAATACCAAGTGCAACTTTCTTTCCCTCAATCTCGATCGTCCCTCCATCTTCCTTAGCCGCTGTTAACCTGTGGATCGTTCAGCATCACTCTCTCGGGCGTTATGGCCGAGTAAAGGTACCTCGTGTGAACGAGACCGTATGCGACGGTGTTTGCGCGGACGCCAAACGGACCCCACTCTTTTGCGATCGTCTTGGTGAGTCCAACAACTGCAGACTTGGCAGCGGCGTAGTTCCCCTGGCCGACATTCCCATGGAGGCCCGACGTCGAGGAAACGTTGATGATGGATCGGTTTGCCGGCGTGCTGCTCTGCAAATCCAAACGATCAGTTATCTCCATGGTGCTGGTCAGACGACGGACCTTGATACGGAAATACGGTGCGGCTGCTCTTATGAGGCGGAACGGCGCACGCACGTGAATCTTCATGATGATATCGTAAGCGTCGTCCGGCATGGTGTGAAGCATCTTGTCGTACGTGAAACCAGCTAAACGAGCCCAACATCATGAGCATGCATCCCCAACGCATCCCAAACATGGCCAGCCGTACATACCGTTATTGACGATATGGTTGATCTGCCCGAAAGCACTGATAGAAAGGTGCGATGAAACGCCCGCATATGCAGTGCACCACGAGACACTCACTTGACCGTGGCGTCGACGATCTTCTGGGGGAAGTCGTCCGCGCCGACATCACCCGTCACGACGATCGCTTCTCCGCCCTTTGCCTTGATCTCTTGCACGACCGCAGCAGCCTTGCTCGCATCGATGCTGAGATGTTGGGGTCAGCCTCGGCATATCCGCATTTCGAACGACCCGAACCCACTCGCTCACGACAACTTTGGCGCCTTCCTTGGCAAAGAGCTGCGCTGCGCTCTTGCCTATGCCCTGTCCTGCCCCTGGAGACACGCAAAGTCGGCGGGACGTCCCGCGAATGACTAGAAATGGGCTCGACGCACCTGTGATGATGGCAACTTCTCCAGCCAAAAGGCCGCGGCCATAAGCATTGGTGATGTGTCCTGAAACCTGCGCGAGACGGTCGGCCATTGGAATAGATGTTCTTCGAGGACGTGTACAAAGTTATGTACTATGAATCTGTGGTGGGAAAGCCATGCCACGAAATCATTTGACACTCGCTCGGATTTCGTTTCACCGGAACATTTGATACCCGGTTGTATGTGACTCAGGCTACGATTAAGTGTATTTGTTTACTACTGTGACTGCTCAATAAGACCTGTGTCGTGATACGTACTGTGCTCGACTAGATAGCTTCTAAGGAATCATACAAGAATCTGATGGCCACCTCCAGCACGACACTCACAGGTCCTGGGCATACGCTGCCATCACGTTTCTAAGGTGCGCCTCATCCGCAATTCGGGGGGTGAAGCAGGCATCAAAGGGCCTGGGATGCGAGACTACGCCATCGATGAACGCCTTGTCGTCGATGGGTGACTTGGGGTCTTGCGTGATACGGAACGACCACATGAGAAGGGCTGCGTTGATGAAGATGGATCGAGAGGCAATGTGTTGGCCAGGGCAAATTCTATCCAAGGATCCTCAGTTTCTATGGCGAGCGGTCAAGAACCGAAAGAGACTTACCGTCGACCGAATCCGAAACTGGGGAACTTGAGATCATCGCGGACTCGTCCTTCGCTGTTCAGCCACCTTTGGGGATCGAATCGCTCAGGGTTGGGGTAAACCGCCGGATCACGGGAAATGGCCCTGGTCGCGGGATTAGTGGTATTCTCACAGATGTTACTTCCAAGCGTGGTTCTCACAAATGGTTTCCGAAGACAATGGCACCTTGAGGGATACAGAAGTCCTTCTACGAGAGAGTGAGCACTCCTGATCAAAATATTTGGGTGTAAAACTTACGTAGGGAATGTCCTTCAATGCGCGATGTGCGAATCCTGCAGTTGTGTCAAAACTCGCGACGCTTTGACAATCTCGATCAACGTACCCAAAGTCGACACTGGTCTCCAGCGGAGACACTCAAGCACAAATGCCTGAATCTGAGGGAGGGAATCATAGTCGTCGAACGTAGGCGCTAAGCAAATTCGGTCAGCTCACAGCCAACCAGGAATGTGGAGGTACATACCCCTGTCACGTCCGACGACGTTGTCTAATTCGTCTTGCACGACGGCCTGAGCCTCAGGGTAGCAAGAGGCAGCCATGACGACGACCATGATCGCAACGGCAGTCTATCTCCCAGGGTGAGCCGAATGTTTGGACGAATCTACATACATCACCTACAGTGTCTGAGCCAGCACCAAAGAGGGAACCTGCCAGGTACGCCATTTCTTCGTATGAAAGCTTGTGTGTGTTTTGGTTTTCGAGGAGGTATCTGGCAAAGGAGGGGCCAGCTCCACCCGAGCTCTGCAGAAGAGTTGATGAGCTACAGACGGGATGCAATGAAGAGGCTATTACCAGCTCCGTCGCTACACGGTTCAATTGGTCGTGGAAGAGTTTCGATTCTTCCTGGCGCCAAGCCTCGATGTAGCTCGCGTAGAATGGGGCATACTTCAAGATCGGATACCTCTCGACCAGCATTGCGCCAGGGCGCATGAGCGTCTGGAAGCGTTTCAACATTTTATGGATCGTGACAATCTCGGGAGCATTGGTTTCCGTGGGAGTAGATTTTCCATACGTGACACGCAAAATAACAGACGCTGCGTATCGGTTTGCGTGTGCCTGGTGGTGCTTGGGGTCACTCAGGACGTCAAGGATAACATCCCTTGCCGCTTGCATCTGAATTGGTGCATATGATTCGGAAGCCTTCGCTTGGAGGTGGGTGTGTGCAGCCCTACATGAAGATACCTCGGTCACTTTGTGGCGTGGGGAGCAATGTCATTCACCTGCGAAGTTTTCGAAATTGTTCACCCGCGGGTGCAAGAATCATCCTCAGTCCGCGTGACAGTATTTCGCCCGCCGCAACCGCACGAGGACGGTCTGCCAGTAGACCCCCCTCTTTCTCCATGATGTCGACCGACTCCTACCGTTGTGTTTGCATTCAACGACTCGGGTTCGCGTGACTAACCATTCTTACCTGGTGTCGTCCGATTATGACCATAACTTTGGGACCAACACGGAGCGAGATAACTGGTCCATATTGGTTGATCCATGCAGCAAATTGCTGCGATTGACTTGGCCATCGATGTTAGCCAGACCGTCAAGCTTCCGTAGCGACACGTACTTGTCTCTGGGGAGAGCATTTCCGAAGAGCCAGTGTCCAGGAGGACCTGGTGGCAGAGGCAAGCGCCGCTTAGCTGCCAACCTCGCGCGAATGGCGCCGCCAGCAAGAATCAGGGCAGCAAGGGCAGCAAGGGCCTTGACTTGAAAATACAGTTCGGTCGTTAGCTCGAACATCCTACGCAACGCGCGTGGTAGAGATGAGAGATGGAATGGAAGAAGAGCGGTAACCAGGCGTGTCCGCGAAGCTGGTTAAATGGAAGGAAGACCCTATTATGCCCGATGTGAAGTCGGAGGGGCCGGGGCCGGGGCCAAGGCTGTAGCACATGACTGAGCGTGATTGATCATATCGGCCACACGGGGTTGGGGAGTCAAAGATCCACCCGAAAGGCAGTGAAGCGCAACGAATGCATCCATTGCATTCGAAGGTAACGCACCGCTTGGGGCGAAAGTGCGCCTGGTATTACCCTTGCCCGGCGGTGCAAACTCACTTGGTAAAGCGCGTGGAGCATCGTGTGCGCTGATCGGCATCACAGTGGCCCATCAAACCAATTGATTAGGGCGCCATGTTGGAGATTCCTGGAATGTAGCTAGGGCTAGGATTTTCTGTTAGGCGAGTCTTCAAGGCTGCGCCAACTTAATTTTGGTCACCGGACTGCGCAACGTGCGTTCATAGCGATGTCGGATTGTCCGTACGAGACGGCCACGGATCATTGCGTTGATCAGAGTTGGCACGAACTTTGTCAAGACTGGTCTAGCGCTCTTCGTGAGAACGACAAAGTTGACCGGCGCATCTTCAATACCGACCGCTTTCCTTTCTTTTTCCTTTCTTTTTTCTTTCCAAGTTTTTCGTTCATCGTTGCGCGATGCAACCCAGCGCGCCGGGTGGCGTCCTGGCACAGGTGAAGCGGTTCTTCAAGATGGTCCCGACTAGAATACAGCCAAGACGGTGAGTGTAATGCCATCGCGATCACCAGCGTGCATGGTTGTCCAAAAGATCCGGAGCCTCGAAATATGCGCGTATTGACGAGATTTTTCAGGCAGT
>JBBPLR010000097.1:24510-45239 GCA_038089915.1 Sutorius australiensis | reverse complement strand
AAACGCAGTACACCCAAGACCCTCCATCGTCGACCCCACCTCGCTCACTCATCCAAGATCTCAACAACCGACTCCAGCGCTACCTTGGGTTTGAGCAAAACCTTTATCTCAAACTGCTTCTCTCCGGTCATCCCCACCCGCGTCTTCTTCCTCAAACCCAGGTCCGTCGCGCACAGTACCTTGAGGATGTTGTTCTCTCTCCCCTTCGCGGACCCTCCGTCATCGTATGAATCTTCCATCGTCGTTGTATCGAATGCGGTCGCCGGCGGGACCGCCAGGACCTCAAAATCGCCCGACGTAACATCCTCGCCGACTATCTTATTCACACGCATTGCCAGAGAGACGAGGGAAGAAATTTTCTCGGAGAATTTGGAAGAGAGCGCGGAGCTGATATCCGATTTTGGTGCGGTACACCCAGTAGCGAGGAGGATATCGCTCAAGCCAGAGATTATCTTGGTCGCAATTTGATATGCGATCTGCGAGTCGTCGAGGGGTGTTGATGGGACATGCACGCGTGTCAGGGCGCGCCAACGACCAGCGATCGCCTGTGCTTCTGATCGTGTGTGTAAGTACAAGTACCTTTCATCCTTGGAATAGCGTCTACTCACCCTTTTCATGCACGCTCTGGTAGATTGCGTCAATGAACCGATTGTGGTTCTCGTCTCCGCCGATTATCCAGGCGCATGCAATCCAACGCAGATGATACGTTAGATACGCCTGGAACGCGATCTGGATCAGGATGGGATCGTCCTTGTGTTTCTTCGTGCCGAGGAAGTGGATGATGACACCTCCGATCGCCCCCGACGCTCGTTTGCAAGCCGCCAACTGTTCGTCCGTTTTCGACGCCCGGGTCATTGTCTCATGGAAGAACAAGTCGACCATAGACTCGGCCATGAACGCGGTGCTTTGCAGCACCTCTGCGTTAAGTCTCTGAAGGGTACTCGTGACTTCGGCTCCCGAAAAAGCATCGGCCGTTGTCAGGAAACTCTGTGCGCCTTTGAGCTCCGAGGTCCGATCCTCTAGGAGCGTCACGAGTTGGTTGAACTCTCTCTTGAGCGCTGACGATTCCTCTCGTGCACTGTAAAGTTCTTTGCTTTGAATGTCCAAACGCTGCCTAAGTTCGACAGCCGTCCGTTTTGACTCCTTCGCATTGGAAAGCTCTTGACGAAGATTCTCTATCTCGCGAACGGCTCCGTCCAACTTGGGAGCGTACGCGTCGAGTGATTTTCTGGCTTTGCGTAGGTCTGAATGGGCTCGCGTTCGATCAACGTTGACTTCCTCGAGCGTCGTTTTGAACTCTTCGGTTTCCTTTGCGTGTGTCGACTTGAGCCGGTCAATCTCCGCATTGAGACTCGCCCTGACAGACTCCCTGTCTCTCCGTACGCGATCGCGCTCAACAGTCAGGTGCTCGACCCGCCGAACATGCTCCTGCATGCTCATCTCGATCGTCTCCACCTCTTTCTTGTGCGCCTCACGCGCAATGTCTAGATCTTTCTTTAGCTCCCCTGCATCAGACTGTAGCCGCGAGCGCTCCTGTTCCAGTTCATCGCGCACAGCGTCCAGCTGTTGTGTCTGCTGCTGAACCATACTCTTGAGTTTCTCGTTCTCTTCCTTGAGGGCGTCCATGACGCCGACAATAGCCGCACTGGGTTCTCGCTCTTTTTCGCGTTCCCGCTCGCGACGACTCCTGGAAGACGTCCCGTCCTTTTCCTTATCACGTTCCGCTCGATGACTGGATCGCAGGTCTACCGTCTTTCGCTCCCAACGTTCACGCTCACTCTCTGCCTTGCGCTGCGCCGCGCGCGACCCCTCGAGCTGCTGAAGTAGTTGGTCTCGCTCTTCCTGCCACTGGGAAGGCTGCGGTTGGGGCTGGAGTGGCAACGACGGCGGGGTTGGTGTCCCACGTGGATGGTCACCGCCATCTACCTGGCTATACCCGAGGCGCTCAAACGCAGCCTCGTCATCGACGTCGGGCGACGAAGGCGACCCATGCTTGACGTGCTCCCATTGCGTATCTTGTGCTGGAAAGGGCGGATATGCAGAGGAAGTCGCCGTCGTCAGTTGGGGTGTAAGGGGTGCGGGTTTGAGCGTGCTGGCTCGCTTTGGGGTCGAGGACCAGAAACCACCCAACATGGTGACGGCCGGGCGTTTAGAGTTTGGGACTGGTGTGTGCTCGATGGTGGTGTAAATGCAGAGACTGGAGGCCGACGAGACAAAGCGTCAGAACGCTGATAGGGTAAGGGGAAGTCAAAAGGTGCAAGAAACGGCCATACCTCGATTCAAGGGCTATTAATCACCGAGAAATGGGCGACTCGGTATTGGTAGATGATGGAGAGAAGGAAGGGTACCCTCCAAAGCTGCGCACGGACACCCTTCTCTTGAGCGAGGCTCCATGCAGGCTTGATTAGCTAATTGACGCTACACGTTCCATGACTTCCATCGCGCACAGTGCTGCTATTGCTAGCGAGCCAATCCGGTGGACTCTGTGCACGAGGCAACACCTCATGACTACAGCGATAGGAATTTTGATGGCTTGTATGTCTAGAAGGGACCAGGTTAGACCACCGTCTACATCAGATGACAGAGGCCAAAGTTGCACCCATGACCCGCTACAATATTGGTATGCGTATCAGTTGTCCATAGTTTCGTAGAAGTGACATGGCGCTAGTACTGACCGCATCGTGGATACGCCACATGCATCAATGAAACGCGGCGAAGCTCGAAAATGAAGACCTTTACCCATTGGCAGTGTCGTAGTCATGCGAGTTCCACATGGTATTCTCGTTCGGGAAACATTGGGCGCTTGGCGGGATTCCAAAGAGTTGAATGTTTCTGGATATATGTACAGTACCTACTACGTAGACATACCAGTACTATTACTGCGAACATCATCTACATACACCGATCTATTTCAGTCCTGTTCCTGTAACATCATGATACGATTACCAACCAGTCTTCCGTGCAGCCTGCGCACACCACCCTCCACTCATTCATACCTCAGAATGAAAATCTTGCCTTCCTTCACCGACAAGATCACAGCGCCCTGACTCTGATCAACATTGATCGTCTCCACTCCATTCAAATCAAGCTCTTCCGGAATCTCGAGCGTGCGCACGACCGCCTCCTCGCGCAACCGTCCCTCTCCGTCTCTCTCCCGCTTCCGATCCACCGCAGTATAGACGGGCGGAAAGGTGACAAAGCGGAGACACTTTGGCACATGGTGTCGCTGTGGGTCGGATATCGTGCCATCTCCATCTGTGGGGTTCGTCGACTCGCTCGTTGCTCGTCCATGCACATCACGATGACGTCCCAGGCCGTTCGACGCCGAAGCAGATGCCAGCCCGCTTCCGTCATCTGGCATACTCGCAAACAGCGTCTCGTCCTCAACTTCCCCGTCTTCTTCGCTATCTGGATAAGCCGCGTGACCCACGGGCCGGGATAGATCCATGGTATGGACGCTACCCGGCTCCACGGCGTACTCGATCCAGACAGCGTGTCCAAAATCGACAGCAACGAGCGGACGCGGTCGATCACCCGCTTCCTCGTCATCGTCGTTGTCACTCGTACCATCGAGCACGCAAACGACTTCAAATGGCGTAGAGACGTACCATAGGTGAAGCATCTCATCGTCTTCCCCGTTTGTGCGAGCATCGGATGAGGACGAAGTCGACGTCGACGGCTCGCGAACGATCGGAACGCGGAAGTAGTGTTGTGCGAGTACAAATCGTGTGCGGTGGGTATCCGGATCGTGGGCAGCGAGAAGAACGACCGTGCAACTTAATCGAGGGACTCCCGGTAGTGTAGGCCACCACTGTCGAACAAAATGAGCCGATTCGGGATACCAAGGTGGGAAGGGATACGGATTCGGGGCCGGCGACAATATCGTAGGGGGATGTGATGCCACGAGGGATTGCACTGTTGTCGATGCACTCGAAGACGAATGGACACTGGCAGGGGAGCTCTGATGCGAAGTTGACGAAGAACCAATTGAGGTCACCTCCCCATTTGGTTCCGGTTCTGCATCTATTTCCCGTGCTTTGCCCTTGCCTTTTGCTCCTTTCGACGACGGACCTGGTTCATGCTCGGCAACGGTAAGTTCGCTATCAGCTCTATCCTTTCCCTTCGATCTCGATCTCGAGCGTTCTGCGACAGCCTCCTGTGACCATTTGTCATCATCTTCCACTGCGTGCTCCGAGCTATCGTCAGACAATGCATCATTCTCGTTGACCCCTTCAGATTTCTCTTCTGCTACAGCAGTAGTCGAGGGTCCAGCATGGGGCGCTTCCTCAATGATTGGCAATGGACTACTGGCGCGACTAGGGACGTTGGGTGTGGTGCTAATAGCTGCAGCTCCGGCAGGACTGGGTTGAGCACTTGGGAAGACAAACTTTTTTGATATCGACCTCATTGGCGAGAGTCGTGTCGAAATAACTGGCAAGTCTTCGCGGGAAAAACTGCGTGGCGGATCTTGATTCATTAATTCATGGTCGTGGTCATGGATACGGCTTGCTATAAGGCTGGGTTTGCGGGGTTTGATAAAGTTGCGAAGGATATTGAGTGGATAAAAGTGTTGAAAAGCGGCATCTGCTTCTTCCGAGTGAATGACGATTTGATCCTCGTGCAAAATGCAAGACCAATTTGACGATATAAGCTAGAGGGTTGCTCGCTGTTAGACATGCTTCCGCAAGTGCTTTTGGGCGGTCCGAGATGAACCGCCACACAGGAGAACGCTGTACTTACACAGCCGACACCGGTATCCACAAAGACATATTCATCTTTGGCCCAATCCAGCAGAACATACAACCCTAAAATGGATTAGCGCCGAAACAGATATATTTTCCCAATCGCTCACCAATAGTGTTACTGCTCGCCACCCATACGAAAGCGCTCAAGAGGCGACGTGGCGGGTCCAGCAGGAAAACATTCATAACCACTCCAGTTGTATGGAAGGATGTCAACGGAAAGAAGATTGGTCTGTGTTCGAATGTACCATGTGAAGAAGCTTCACAAAGGCACCCCGCTCGAAAAGCGCTTCGAACGGCCGTAGAATAGACTGAGGGGCCACCGGATGAGTAAATAGTATGCGTCGGCGTATCTCGATGGCACTCTGCGCAATCAGGAAGAGGTGAAGTAGTCCGCGTGGACAAGGGCGACCGTGTAGGGTGGGTGAAATCTGTAGTATTGGACGTATGAAGGGTTGAGTCTTGTGGGGATGACCCTTGGGACGAAGGCGGCGGAGAGTTCGCTGGACTCTTCGACGGAGAGCAACAATGAGATTCCGGGGCGAAAGACAAAGCTTGAGACAACGGAGAGAAATGGTCCCTTGCTTCCAGAGGGAACGCGAGCTTCATGAGAACAAACTCCATTACTCGGTTGTCATCATAGCTGTCGAAGCAAATTAGAATACGCCAAAAGCGTGCCTTGATGCACTTACGATGCTTCGAGAACTCTTGCCATCGTGAAGTATACCGCACGTTCGTCAAACTCGACGCGGCATTTCCACAATTCCCATTTCTTTTCGGCCTCTGCGTTTTCTTGATCATCCTCACTATCGTCACCGTCTTCCTTTGACTTGCGGCGATCTGCCTTTCGGTTATCTTTGGAAGTATGCTCGCTGCAGTCATATTGTCCGGATAGTGTCCGCGGGTCCCACTCTGCAAGACAGGCGTCGCGTGCAACGTCCCAGCAAATGACACGACCGCTCTTAGTAGCACAAAGGGTGTATGACGACGTTATCGGCGACAACCAGTCAATCTCTTCGTTTGGCGGCGCGGATATCTTTGTGTACCACTGATTGGATCTTTCGGATGAGATGGATGGGGATCCAGACAAATAGGATGGGGACCTCGCAGGACGAGGTGCACGGACCCTCCAAGCCGTTTCAAAATTATGGGCTCTGTCGACCGCCCAGATGAGATTCGGGGTAGAAAGATCCGAGAGTCGCTGGAAGGCTGGAAGCGGCAGGGGTCGGGAGCGGGCGAGCAAGCCATGTGCAAGTGCACGGTAGACAGGTCGGGTGAGGGTAAATGCTCGAAGCGATTTGCATGCCTGTGGCCCAAAACGATATTTGAGTGAGTAATCAACGAAATATGGACGAGTTGGGTCACTTACCGCTTGAAGATGGTGGATGTCGTCGATGGTGAGATATTGGGCGATATTGAACAAAAGATCGTACGGGAGTATGTTCAGGGACATGAGGAAAGAATTGTCGTCGATGGGGGAAGAGAAAAAGGACGGACGTGGATCGGGGGTAGCTGTGGTCGGGGAGAAAGACAGAAAGCAAGAGGGATTATGGGAATTGGCGAAGAGCTGGACTTGCTTTGAACGGCCGCACTACACTGACCCTAATTTGGTTAGTCACACGTGAGTTGACCTTCCGCTGATCGGGCCCGTCCAACTCTTTCTTAAATTCGGTCACGAACTAGAAGAAAGCTTGGACAGTTCTCTGACTGACTAATCCGTGTATGACTAACCGAGCCAGATACTAGGCCTTCATCCCACCTCGCCGCGTTGAACGGTGTATTGGAATGGGTCATTGAGTTACGGGGACTGAGCGGGCCAATTTGTGGTTCCCACCCAGTACCTTACACTCATCTCACCTTCGAACGAGAAATAACCAACCAGTAACTCTCAACCTGCTAAAAGTCTTTGGACCGCAGTGTCGAAAAATCGTACAGCAGACACCAAGTATCAATGCCAGCCCCGACTTTGAAAGTTTCAGGCTTCAGAGCTTCAATACCGGTTCTCCGGTTCGTCACCACGTAATGGCTGAGGCTTTATGGTACCTCACCGTGGGTCTTGTCAAATCCGCTTTCCGATTTGGCGCACATTGATGTCCACCCTAGGCCCCTGTTATCTCGTCAATCAAGACCCCACGTGAAACCCACATTTTCTGCTAATACTTCTTTCCCAAGGAGGAACGAACTACACACGGAAATCGTACACTGAGAGACGTCGCCCTTAGCGTATAGTCAACGCTTCGCTAACTTCAATGCACTCTAGGGTCCTTACCCGGAGTGATGCCATCAAGCCGCAAAGTCTCAGGAATAGAGTTGTAGGAAGCTAATAGCCATCCCATTCATCACGTCTATCGACAGCCGCGAGAATGGGTTGGTAACCGTGCTATGCCATTAAGATCAAAATCTTCGTGGTTATCTATGAGGCAAACCCGGTGGCCCTGCAAATCACAAACCGCCAGTAATTCGGTCAACCGCGCATACTTCTAGTCAATCACTGAGACCTATCTTTTCCGAAACTAGTAAGGTCAAACCTGCCCCAAACACCCGGCAGTGAGTTAGAGGCTCTCCCATAATACTGGAAGTGTCCATTCGAAGAGCCCCACAGGATCATTTCGAGTCACCCATGGGGATTTCATGGATCCACGTTCCTTGGTAACATTTTCTGGGCATAGATATACGTCTGGCGGCCACGGGAAGAGGTCCCGAACAAGGTTGCACACTAACAACTGCGTCAACCAAAGCGTGAAGTCTGCTAGCCAGATCGGCTGCCAATCCTCTCCCTCACCTAGACCCCCGATGAGATGGCATTCTGATATCCGGGACTCATAACATCAAATTAATCGAAAGGGGATGTGTGAATTGCGGTGAAACGCTCTCAGTCGACGCCCCGTGAGTGTTGCTAGTTTCTCATCACCTCGGGTGCAGATGTACAAGTACATAAAATATGCGTTGCAGTCAAAAGGTGAGGAACCCAGTTGACGATCACAGTTCTCTGACATCGTAACTGAGACCGAGTGCGCAATTGTGATGTCCTCAGGATGCGTATGCTGATAGTCGAATGTTCAATCCGAGAGTATCACGAGGTATGGAACGCGAAGACTTGCTCTTGAAATTCCCGCGGCTAACCCACGACGTCCCTGACGCAAGTGTTTGTCCGCGGACAGATAAGGAAAGAATCGATGAACCCTCCAGTGCCGATCCTTGACATAGGTAGGGAAGTGCTTCCCAGAAATCTTGACTCGGGCTCAGCCAAGGGCGCACAAAACGACGCCTTCCTTCCACCCTCGAGTCCCTTGCCTAGATCCCGCCGTTCCGCCCATAGTTTCTCGATACAGGTACAAGGGGCCCGAGACTGCTGGTCACATATTCCTCTGGACGGTGTGTCGTTTAAGCCGACCAAGCTGGTTCCAGATACTGTGAACGATGCGCCCTACTTCCAAGACTACCTCGTCTCATGATTCCCATTCTTTCCATCAGTTCACTTCCCTGTGGCTATCTTTTCGGCAAGTGCAAGTTTCCTATATTTTATGGTCCCTCGCCTGGTGACGAATGTCACTGTCGGCCTCTTTCAGGAAAGGCCGACGGCCGCTTTCGATCCATCTGTCCAAAATTGACTGCTCATGGTATCCCGTTTGACACTATTCCCATCAAGGTTGAAGGGGACACGAAACGGGTCGATCAACGACCCCCACCAAGAATTAATCCAGTAATAAAACAAAAGACAAGACATCAATTCCCAACGTCATTGGTATCTCGAAAGGCAGCCATCCACTGAATGGGCTCTCCCTGTCTACTCGTAAATGGTCAACGAATTAAACGTGAAGAATGCTTCAGTAAACGCAGAGGGGTTGGAATCCACGTAACCTGGCATGTTTGGTAGTTGAGATCACAGTCATCGCGCTTGAATAGAAAGACACTGACTGGAACAGGTCGACGGACAACCAGCCGCATTGTAAACTTGCTGATTCCCAGCCCATGAGCCACCTAGAGGATTCGATGAGTATTGATTCGCGCGCTCGCGTCCCAAATTGGTGAACGTACAAAAGTCGAGATCTATCACAATTTTGAACGGGCTGAGATATGTCGAAAAGTCACACTTGGAACTGCTCGGAAAGTATGCCACAGGCGTTCCCTATCATTTCAAATATAAATATAAAGAAAAGTATCAGTTTCTGGTCCACTCTTGGCTGTAAACATTCAGCCCATACCCAGCTATCTGTATTGACAGTTGAACCAGGATTCGATACCTCCTTCGGCACCGATCCGTTGTCGCGCGACCAGAAATAGACCCTTATAAACGACGGCGTGCGCTCAATCGCATACCTAGTGGTTTCAGAGGTCATCGTCATCGTAGTATGGTAGACAAGTGACAAGCGTTACCAGCCCCCACCAACCGAGTTGAAGGATGGACCAAAGCTATCGGCTGCGTTGACCGTGACACCACAAGCGGAATTTCCCGTTTGGTACACGTTGCAATTGGTGCCATTGCTCGTTCTGCCAACGCATAGTAAGCGCTTTCCCGATAAATGAATCACAGGATCTTCAGTCACCCAGTCATTACCCGCGTCGAAGGCATTATGCAGTCTACAGTTGCAGAATCAGAATCGTCGTAAATAAAATGCGGGGAAATAGCGAACTTGCGCCCGTGTGCAGGGTGACAATATTTGAACCCTGACCGTTGACCCCTTCCACGATGTCGAGCTCTCCCTAACACGCTCTACGTCAGTGTAATGAAGCATGGAGTATAACAAAACCATACCCCGTTTGGCCAATTCGGTCCAAGTTCCTGTGACAGAAGTTAGTCGCTCAGCTTGTAACAAATTATTGGGAAACATCATACCCTGAAAATCATTTTTGTTGCAGGTGAGTGGTACTAACAGCATAAGATAGTATATCAACCAACCCTGCGTAGTTGATCGTCAACCCAATGTCATGCGATCGAAAAAAATGGGCCGGAACGCACAAATAGCCGGCCAAGTGGCACAGCCTTCGGGCATATGAACAATGTCAAAACTACGGATGTATGTGAGATGGATCAAGCAATGCAAGTTTAAAAGACGAACACAGCAACGTGTGTAGTATGCTCCTTTTTGGACACAAGATCAAACGAATCGCGTCCCGGTCCTGATGAATTGAGTGTGGTAGTATTGTCCGCGCGTAGCGTGACTTGCTTCCCGGAAATGGATACAAGACCCTTTGACTGTGCTGTCTCGAGACTAACATAGTTCCTACAGAGTTGTGTCAAGGAAACTGGATACCATCGGCCAAAGGCATACATACACGCGTCCCCCATTGGGATCGGCATTCGTCTCCCAATCGAATGCGTCGATGAAACTCTGGCCTTGCAGGCTGCTCGATTGCGAGTACGCGGCGGATGATACATGATGCACAGCTGTGAGGAGGACGAGGCATCGTCCGAGAAAGCTAGAGCGCATGGCTTGTTATCAGCAGCGTGAATGGGGTCGAATAGTTTTTTTCCCGAGGCCTATATATAGTACGAGCGGCACCGTTGTGGCCCGATATCATGATGCATATATGATGATTCCCGTCATCGACGTAGCTTACCGAGGCATTTGCATGACAGATGGTCACTTGACACGTCACATTTGAACATGCCTGTTCCTACGTGGTAGACATGCCCGTGTTGGAAACGCACCAACCCGCCCAGTTGCCACGAAATGAAGTGAACGATATAGATGAGACCATGCCCCACGGAATGAACAATCAAAATGACAATAGTGCTAATAAACTGGACCCACCCTGAGCGATCGATCGTCATCGGAAACGCCACTGAGCTGTCCGGCTGAGAAACCCACATCCAGTCAGTGCTGAGGGCAATCCCTACGGAGAAGGGTACGCACTATGTCCACAGCGTGACTACATGTGTATCAGGATACCGGGAGCATTTTCTCCGTGAGTGGCTCGGCGCTATCGACGAGCCTCGCACCGCAGAAGACAACGGAGATGTGGCAAGGACGTTGCCACGTCCTGCCAAGGTGTGTTCACGATTCGGGCCAGCACGCACATATGCGGTGTACGACCTGCTACAATGAATAGGAAGCATCAGTTAGTGCTACATGAGTTTCTTGATCGGGTGGTGGGAAACCTGGCCTCCGATACGTGGCCCTTCAGGGTGGTATTGGAGCACTGCCAGAACTGGGGCTACAGCAGTCACCTTCGTGGCCATTGCGCAACCTATTGTCTATGCACGGCATATGGGAAGAAACACACGGCGTTTAGCATAACTTACAGTCAGTACCGCGCTACCAGTGACTGTAAGTTAAGCTAGCGTTTCGATAGTTGAATAGCAACCAGCGCTTTCGGCTCAAGGAAATAAAGTTCAGAGAGTGGTAGCCTGACAACCGACATTACGTAACTCTCAAAAACGTCGTGAATTGAGTACTACTCGCCTTCAAGTTCAAGGTGAAGGAAGCCCCACTGTTTGGTGCTGCATTTTCAGGAATTTTAGTTGGTATGTGCAGGCGTCGGGCGGTTGTATGGATCGATCGTGCTGGCATTAATATAAGCACGCCTTAGTCGTGAGTCAGAACAGCAGGATTATGATGAGTACTGCTCAGCCTGCCAACAACGCTTTGTACCGAATAAGATGAAACACGTTTCGGATCCATGTAAATGAACAACCGTAACCAAACGTAGGCGTTTAGTGCGGCGACCCATCCTCACTCCAATTGGGTCGGTCGTTTTAATTCAAGTACAACAGTCTAGCAACCCGCAAGCGATAAAAGGCTCCCACATCCGGAAACAACCCTCCACGGGGACAATGGCACCTACCAGACAACTTCTCCAATTTCCGTCGATGATTCATATAGACCCTCATCCAAACAATATCTTGTTAGCTTCCTCCACGAGCGCCGTGTTAGCTGCATTCGTAGCGAGGAATGGTGCGAACCCCGTTGCCTGACGCCCCTGCTCGGTGGTTATGTCCTGTGGGGTCGCTCGACCCAGGAATCTGGATTCTCCTTCACCTCCGGGAAAGTCGCTTCAGAGTGAATGGCATATTCTCGTGAATGAGACGCAAAATTTCAATCAGCATCAGCACTCACGGCGCAGGGAGGCCATGGGTGAAGTGGGTCCGTTGGCTACGCAGGTACGAGGCACTGGCGGGACAATTACAACCACGTAGGTCATCGAAAGTATTGACCTCACTTTTTGACACAGAGTGGAACGGCTGGAATGTACAGCACCGAAGAGTCCTCCTTGCCCTGATGCTCTCCTTCTACGGCATGCACGGTATCACAGTGCCCTTTATCAGAAGGGTTTGGTTAGCCTGCTTGTCCCGGCGCAACTCGAACCCTCCGGTCAAAGATACTTACAATATACCTGATCCCCAGGTTCGACCCTCGGAATAGGTACCATTGTCTCTTCAAGTCTCAGGTGCGGATGCGTAGCTTCATTTAGCTCCTGCGTCTTGCCAGGCACGCTACCCGGGAAGTCGCTGCCTTCTAGGTTCAGTTCCCAATCCTCCGCAGCCAAACTCACGTTCCGTGCGCGCCTAGAAACTTGGTCCGTCTTCCACGTGGTGCCACCGCGCGGCTTGAAGAATGGACGCAAAATGATATAAGCGGTTGCCAGTGAGAGCATGGGAAGGACACGGAGGGTGCCTTCATTAACACCTGTAGAAGACATGGACGTCCAACCCTGCCAACACCGAAGAATCGTGCACTGGTTCCTACATCGCATGAATCGGTGGTGAACTTCTACATCTCGATGAAACAAGAGTCAGGCAGCAAAGGGGAGGCAAACAAGTAATAGAGGGAAGCAAGATAGGAACTCAAGGAAATGAATTCGGAACGTACGGTGTGTTGTATAGATCTTGTCTTGCATTCACCCTCCAAGTTGCGTCAAACGGATCGAACGTCTCCCAACTGGTCTCTCCACCACAGAAAATCTTGGACCACACTCTTCTGAACCCTATGTCTTCCCACCGCTCGACACTCCCTCCGTCAATGTGAGGACCAATGGTGAACGAACGATCTCCAGGAGTACGTATACGGAGGCGGTCAAAGTAACTAATGGGTGTCGTAAAATCGATAGAAGCGGGGAATGAGGTAGAAGAGTGCCAAAGCGACAGAAGCGCCTTTTGGGTATTAAGCAAGGAAGGGTGCGTACGTGCATGCAGCTGTGGTCTCGAATTGTACAGTTCGTATGCTTGTATATTATCCACAGGAAAACCTGCCAGTAAATTAGTCAGCGTTGTGAACGGAATCTCTCATTTTGCTGACACCTTTCACTGGGTTCGCGGCAATATAATCTTTAATGTCATATTTCCATCCTAGCGCTTCCTTGAGGTGTTCAACTACATCAGTTGCCTTGAAACTAACATCAAGGTTATTGGTTGTACTCACCTCCCTTGGAACACCCCCTGTGACGACTACAACGCCTGTCCTTCGGATTGCGGCTTTTTGGCTTTCCGATAAGCCGGCCTCTACCTCTCTGTATGAAATGCGTGGGATGATCTCCGCAGACGTTTCTGAATGCTACCACAAAGCACACAACACTAGACAAAACAAACTTACATCTCCTCCCCGGGCGATGATATCTTGGACACGAGGCTCAAGCGCCTTCAGTACTCCCTTCCAGGCCAGATGGAGCGCATCAGGGGTCACACTCATGTCACGCAATACATCTTTCTTTATGGTCGAGAACCGTGGTGGGAGTGGTACAACCTGGGCACTTGGACCAAGCGTGGTAAACACGTCGGCGATAGTACCGGCCTTCCTCGGCTCTCTCGTGGCTTCGGTTGTTAACATCGCCATGCGGTTTCCTGGACCACCTGCGAAGGGAAATCTTGCATATCCTCGTGAGGGGAGGGTGATAGCAGGTCCGCGTAGCATCGTGGAAGTTAGGGAAGAGGGTGTACGTAAAAAACCCGGCCTCGAGTGGACGGGTAAAAGCGGAGATTCGTGAGATAACCCGAAAGGGGATGGATGCTAATCCGCTCTCATCTACAGCCTGCTTAAAGGAGAGTTTTCGTCTATGTGACGAACACATGTGCTGGTTTGTAGTACTTGAATTAAAACGATCGACCCAATTGGAGTGAAGATGGGTCGCCGCACTAAAGGTCTACGTTTGGTTACAGTTGTTCATTTACATGGATCCGAAACGTGTTTCATCTTACTCGGTACCAGGCGTTGTTGGCAGGCTGAGCAGTACTCATCATAGTCCTGCTGTATTGACTCACGACAAAGGCATGCTTGTATTAATGCCGGCACGATCGATCCATACAACGCGCCCGACGCTTGCACGTACCAACTAGAATCCCTGAAAATGTAGCACCAAACAGTGGGGCTTCTTCCACCAACTTGAAGCGAGTAGTACTCAATTGTTTTCGCAAGTTACGTAATGTCGGTAGTCAGGCTACCAGCACTGCTTTGTGATGCACCCCGTGACCGACGCATCAGAACCGTACCAGCAGGGGCCATACTAGCTCCAACGCGAATCCCAAATTCCCACATGGGTAGACTTGCTGGAACATCACACAGCTGTTTCTGGCTGTGTCCATTACTGTATCAAAGCTGTGATTCAACACGGTAGGTTCCATGATGGATTCTATAAAGTCATTCCATGGCTCATTGACCTGCTGCGTCCTCCAGTAGACCCCACCCCTAGATTTTCCGCGACTTGGCAGGATGATTTCGACCCAAGACCCGACAACAAACGAATCCGATGTCGAACACACCCGCGATAGCCTCAGCGATAGGCGCCTAGGTGACCTACCACCAGCATACGATGCCTTGTCAATCCATCCATCCACCAATCAAAATGAGATCCAACGTGTTAGTTTTTCAACCTTTCCTGATTCAGCCGCAGGATCGAGCAGTGGACCACGCAACACTGGATTGGGTTCCGCAAGACCAGACCTTCCCGTCCCCAATATCGATGAATTACCTCTATCTTCCCCGAGGACTGCCAGTCCCAAGGTTACTCCCCCTCAAAGACTGCGGCCTAGCAAGAGTACTTCCTGGCTTTCACTCATACCCTTTGTATCATCCTTCTCTGCTAAGCGAGCCCAGCAGTCTATTTTATCAGTTGTCAAGGACCTCGTCGCTCCATCTCGTACAAACACTGAGGAACAGAAGAATACGTACGAGATATTCGCTTCCATCGCGGAAACATGTGCAAAACACAAACTTTCCCTGCCTACCATACTTCAGGAAATGACCATTGTGGACCACACCCCAATGTACTGGGCTGTAGTCAACTATCGCGAACAGTTGTTGGTCGCTTTGTTGGAACATTCTCGGCCGCTATCTGTTCAGACTATTTCAGATATTCGACGTGCATGCCTCGTGAGCTCGAATCAACTATTGTTTCAGGCACTTCGGACTTGCCGCCCCCCATTCCACAGGACGAATGGCATCCAGGTTCCGAACCGGAGAACAGGTACAGTTTACCTGCCGAACGACCCTGAAAGAATCTGGCTGACACTCTGATAGCTTCCGATAACCTGATTCTGGGGGATCGACCCTCGGACGAGATACACATAACACAGACGACCGCACAAGCATTTGTCGTTTCCTTCGACATCCCTCTTTGGCAGGAGCGAATGAAAGCGATCGGGAAAGTGAGCATCGAGTTCATTGCATCTGGTAAGCGTGCTGCCGGTGTTGGTGTGCCTTGCACTCAACTCTGCTTGCGACAGGGAGGATGTGGTCTGTTATCTTTTTCTCTACATCACCAACCACGATATCTGGGAAATCGAAAAAGAAGACAAATGATATGCATGTGATGGTCGCCCTTCTCGAGTCGAGTCCACCCACCTATTTTGATTCCCAACTTGTTGTGGATGTTCCACCTCCCTTCCTCCCTGGGTCGCAAAAGGGTCCAAGGCTCCATGAGGCGCGATCTACTACCTTGCATTCGCACGAGGAGCAGTACGAGGACCGGTATTCAGTGTATGATTCCGATTTCGATGTAGAAACATATCCACAATCATCTCGAGATTACGACATCTGCCCTCCTGAACCCGGTGGATACCACTCCCCATCTTCATCCACGCTGCTGCCCCCGGCTCGCCCATCACGGCCTTGGACTCTACGACCCGGTACCGCGATATCGCCCCCAATTTCCATCCGTCTTAGATGCGGTGGCCACAAACTCAGTTCCCGAATTGGTTCCGGGGGTTCTTCCGGTACGCATTCGAATATCGTGCACAATCTTATTGAGCCTGAATTTATGTGCAGAACCCCCGGAGATTCCGACCACGATGAAGCCCGACACGTGGTCGGATCACGGCGTGGGCTATACGAATGCGGCCGTGTCCCCACTCGAAGATGGCCTTGCGTCTCAATTGCTGTACGAGTGAGTTGCGGTCCTAGCTATTTACGAGTTGTTTCTCAAACGACGCACTCAGTCGTTCGCGATACTTATTCCCTGATGGTACATTGAGAGGGCGGTTGGAGGTGAAGCTTGTAAAGTCTAGGTCACCCAAGGGCTGTATTATCTGCTAGCCGGGGTCTGACGCAGATTTTTCGATTTCTGCCACCTTTGGTATTAGTCTCGAGCCGTTATAGGAAATTCGGGTGAACTCGGGAAGCAGATGTTTCCTATAACGTCTGGGGACATTTACCCGGCAGCTCTTGGATCATGTCACACTTGGATTACTAAGCCTTTGCCGAGCCCTAACAATTGATTATTTTTTAATATTTATTTGTGTTAAGTTAATTGATCTGTTCGTCAGATAAGAGTCATTCAACATGTCCGACGACTATGGTATCGATGACGATGATCCGTTCGACTTCGGTGATGAGGTCGATCCATTTTCCGCACCTCACATACCCTCACATACCATATTCAATGTTGATAGTGAATCCGACACAGATGGGGATCAAGATCAAACACCATCGCGCCCAGTTCAAATCAAACGTACCCGGCGATTGAGGGAAGCACTCACAGGCAGTATAGCAGGAAAAGTACTCACTATCCTATCATGCATGGATAGTGTAGGACTGAACCTTCCACTCTTCCTGGATTTCCTGAGCTGGGGAGATCAGGAATGTATTGTCAATGCAAAGATAAGATATGAGCGCACCACACTGATGGTCAGTGAGGAACTGCCAGGCATCTTGAAGCGGTGGAGGAGTCCCCCACGGATGGCCGGCAGTACAAATATACGGTCCAAAGGAGCACAGCCGGTGATGGAGGAGTTTGCATTCTCATGCATTACAGAAGTTGTCGAGAAGGAGTTACAGGACATTGAAGAATTGGCCATGTGTCCATCAGACGAGGTCTCTGATAGCGGGCTCACTCACTTTCTCATCGAGGACATGGTCCTAAAATTGAGTAGCCCTGCACTCGGCAGCACACCAAAACTATGGGCTTTACTCCAGAAGGTTTCCCGAACAAAGGAGCAGGCTAGGAAATGTACAAAAAAACCATCCGATCTTGTGGGTCACTATCCTACCATCCTAGATGGCAGACTGATAAGCAGAATTATCTAGACCATCCTATCCATAATCTTCCAACTGATGTATGCACGATCACACCATCATAATTGTTGAGAATACAGTAGACAGTGAGCTGAGTGGGCGCAGCCACGTCAAGCTACTGCTAGTACCGAGGACAGAAGTATCTAGACCAAAAGTAGTTGACTTACGCTGGTAGAGTGGTTGGACTCAGAGATGGTGGTGGTTCGAGGTTAAGAGGTATTGAAACTCCTTTAGAAACTCAGCTACTGCTGGTTTCTTATATACATTTCTGTCGAAGGTGCTTATCTAATGTTTACCATATGTAGTAACCTAATGTTACTTGGTACTATCTACGCTACACTTCAACAATAATCGCTGGCCAAAATTCTTGACTACGTTCCTCCGTGCACAAGGAATATCAGCAAAATCACTTGATCTTCTCCATGCATTTGGGCTGACAATGTCACACAAATGGTCGACACGCGCATTCACTACGATCTCAGCCAACGCACTAGAGAAAGTGCGTCGGCAGATACACTCAATGCCTTTTGTCATTTCGCATGACAATGTGAATATACCTTTTCGCACCTTTTCACCATGACTTGACAAGCAGCACCACTTCGACTCTGGCACAGCTGCTACTGTGTACTTTCAGCCCAATGCCCCACTGGAACACCCATTATGCAACCAGGCTTTACAAGAATCTCACGAGGAGGGTAGAAAACACCCCATTACCATACATGACATATTCAACCTGGAGGCAAAGAGTGCGATGGCACACCGTCAACAAGACATTAATCAAGTACTTCAATATCTTGTCAACTCTCCAGAATTTGATTTTCAAACCTACTCATATAAAGATCACGACATCTTTTTACCATCAGCAGCCGTTGAAAAACTCCCTTATGGTCCACAATTTATCACCGAGCAACACATACTTGGGACCGTTCATATCGAGGAGGCAAGCTACAAGGGAAATGACCAGCTGATCATGGAATGGTTCAAACAACTGAATCTACATACCGAGGATGAGAGGAAGCGCACTGGACAAGACCGTGTCATCATATGGGTTGGAGATCAGCTGACAGTGGAGCGATTGCGTGGACTCTTCAAATATCGCGCGCAAGACCATACATCTTTCGATCGACTTGATTGGCTGGTCGTGGTTTTTGGGTGGTTTCATCTTATGATGGCGTTTGCAAATTCACTGCATAAGCAGTACCTGGGAACAAATGCTGGACGTGGTCTTATGCATGCATTTACAGTGCTGGAGCGAAAAGGTCTACATACCGTCCAGACTTGCGGACCCTTTCATCAGCAGCTCCATGATGCAATCTATCACGTCACCGAGGCACACATTCGTGATTGCTGGAGAGTCGTCAGTTGGACTGACAATCTCGCTGATCTGCGACAGAGGAAACCAGAAGATCTACACAAATTAGCAACGGAGATAGTCGATCAGCTATCGTCAAGTGATGCTATTGAACAGATGGACTTACAACCTGAAGATGAGCGTGATGAAATATTCCGTCAGGCAGTTCTGTGGAATCATGATGCGTTACGCTATGTGGACCTTAACGAAGCGATTAGAAATGGAGATGTGGGAATAATGGAACAGACACTGCCCTACCTTCTGTTTCGCTTTGCGGGAGGGAAAAACTCAAAATATACTATTGAAGTATTGGAGCTACTTCAATGTTTGCACCGGGAGTGGCCAGCTGATGTCAAGTGAGTCGATAATATCACCAAAGCATTCAAGGGAATGAACATACTCACCGTGCATAAAGGAATTTTGTCAAGCGCCAAGGTTGGCTTATGAACCTCACAGGACACCAGAATGGATTTTTCCCTATAGATCGTGGTCAGGAACACAATATTCGAGATATCAAAGTAACATATCAAGTCCAGGGACCCAACGCATCATGGGATCTAATGAAATGTATCAGTCCCGCGATACCAACACTTGTGCGCGTCCGTAAGCACATGGAGCGACAGATCCAAACACTTCGGCGAGGATCATTTCACACTGATCCTGCGAAGGGAAAAGATATCGAGCGATTGGAAGGTGTATACCGCACATCGGAGATCCATGTACAACAACATGGACGACATATGAGAGCAAAAGGTGATTGCGTGGAGGATGTCGTTTCATTGGGAGCGGCGCACCTATTTTCACGGAAGACGATGCAGCGGTGGTGGGAACACCGGAACTTTGCACGTTCTACACTGGAATTGTGGGAGCCCGAGACAAGATAAAAACTGGCGAAAACATGAATACTAGAAAAGATTAGTTCACGGACTACAGCGGCGTGAGGTTCCTATTGGTAACGACGTTGTAACGGCGTAGCGAAACAGGAGGTACTCGAGAAAAATATTAAAATGTGAATGAGAGAAATTAAACTGCAGAAATGGATGGCAACAGTGTACGGCGTAGTGATTGAGGGACAATGGACAGAAACTAAGAGCCCGCGAAGGTATAGACCGAAAAGTTGACAAACTGTCTGGTTGGTGGTAGTGGTGCAGGTGTGGGTGCAGACACGGGGGTTGTGAAGTTGACAAACTGCCCCGCCGGTGATATGGGTGCGGTGGTGAATGTTGCAGGCGATCGGGCAGACAATTCTGAGATATGAAAACTACGTATACTCATGTCAGTGCACGAAACGTCCAACAAGAGTAAACTACGCACCTTGACGTTCCGGGTATTCGGTGCGCATTTTCTTTTCCTCTTGGGGGCCGTCCTCGTCCCTGGCGAGTTGGCTTAGTGTCCGTCATCTGACTTTGAGCGGTCTTGGTGGCATCTGTGGCCCGACGTTTCGCCTGACGATTGGTGAGCGTCTTCATGGCACAAATATCCTTATCTTCTTCGTCCACCTTCTTTACCAGCGCCAGTACCTCTTCACCATAAGCATCAACAAAAGCCCAGGATATACCCAGCGATGTTTGCAAGTCGTCAAGCGTTTTGAGGCGACAGTTGGAAGCGATGGTGGTGAGGGGGCCGTCTGGAAGTAGTGCGATGCTGGTGAAGCAGGAGTGGGGGTAGTCTCGTCTGCGGGTGTCGGCGCGCCATTGAAATAAGGCCTGGCGAACACGATGGAGGTGTTCGCCAGCTCTACGAGTACCTTCGTGGGCCCCAGACCCCATCGGCCGTTTCCCTGAAGGATTGGGGTGTTGACTGGGCTCGTCGTCAGTGACATCTATTGGGGCGGTTGTTGGAGCCATAGATCCATTGGCAGGGGGACCGGATGTAGGCGGCATGGTTTTGAGTGTGCAGTTGTCGCAGCACTGCTGCGCAGGCGCTGAAAAGTGAGGTGTTAGATCGGGTGGTGTGGGAAGAACGTAGTCAATTCACCGTGGTTACGGCCAGGCGGGTTATCAAAGAACCTATCAGCAACATCCCGTCGGCATTCTCCTGTCTCGACCCACTCACGCAACGCAGGCTCTACTTTCTTTCGATAGGCTACGATCCCTCCTTCATCTTGGTTGTTTTCGCCATTGACAATTTCTGCTACATTGGCGCCCACACGTTGCAAGGCAGATGACTCGACTAACAAAATCGCCCGTG
>JBBPLR010000097.1:0-24414 GCA_038089915.1 Sutorius australiensis | reverse complement strand
CGCAGGCTCTACTTTCTTTCGATAGGCTACGATCCCTCCTTCATCTTGGTTGTTTTCGCCATTGACAATTTCTGCTACATTGGCGCCCACACGTTGCAAGGCAGATGACTCGACTAACAAAATCGCCCGTGCCTGTATGTGAGAAGACCAGCCTGCACGACCTGCACGCTGTAGCCATACAGTCAAAGACAGCGGTATGCCGAATTGCACAATGAGAGTGATGTCAGGGATGTCCAACCCCTAGGAAGTATGTATCGTAGCTGATGATGCTGACACAGATGTAGACGTACCATGCCGCCAATCTCCGTCACAATGAGGACCTTGATCTGGCCACCTTGAAAGTGCTGCAACACTAGTTTCTTCGACCACGGTGATCGGCAAGCATTCAAGTAGTCTATGCTCTGTCGAAGCTGGATAGGAAGTATTTCCTGTGATCTTCTCCATACTAGCTGACTGTCTAGAACCTTATTGACGAAAATTAGAGCTCGTGGAAGATCTTCCACGCTCTCTGCACCTTCGTAAATGAAATCCAGAGCACTTGTATCTGTCGCATTCGGTATAATTCTGCATTCCTGTTTGACATTTGGCCGATCATTTCCTAGGTTCAGATAGAATGACTCGACCATGTTAATGTGTAGAATGCGGCAAACTTCACTGAGGACAGATGGGCTCATCGTAGCGGATGTAGCATATATTGGTATGTTGAGTGGGACAAACGACCACAGTTTGTCTAGTTCACCGTATGCAGGTCGGAAGTCTCCACCCCATTGTGAAATGCAATGTGCCTCATCGATAACGATACCAATCATACGTTTATGGTACGCTGGCATTGCTAGTAGCGAATTGAACTGATTATTCTTGAGCGCCATCTCAGGAGATGTAAATATCACTTGATAGCGCATATCCTTTAATTCCTACACCTGCCTTCAGCGTACGCATGCAGTACAACTATAGGTGCGTACCTCATAGAGCTTGCTGTTGAATGTCTCATGATTGACAACAGCGGCCTTTAGGCCTGCCTCTCGAAAACGGCGTGCCTATACATCCTGTGAGCCACAGTTGTAAGTGAGCCCAAGGTATGTACCTGGTCTTCCTCAAGAGCATTTAATGGTGATATTACTAAAGTAATCTTGTCGGGATGCAGGAATGAGGGGATTGTGAAAGGAAGGGTCTTTCCGAAGCCTGTCCCTGCAAGAACAATGCAATCTATACCAAGTATCAAGGCCTCTGCACTGTCCAGTTGCCATGGGTATGGTTTGCGACCTGTTCGCTCCTCACAAACCACAGAAAGTGTGTTTCGAGTAGTCTCGGAGCAGTAGCCTGGTGTATTGGTTTGTTGGGAAGAAAGGAATGTGTAAGATTTTTCATGATATGATGTAGGAGGTATTAAAGGATGGAACATGGCCCATCAGGGTTTAGATATGATATGATGGAAGCATCTAGCAGCTCGTCGATGCCAATGAGGAGACTTAGCAGATTCAATGCAAGTTTACTTTTTAGGATTTAATCCAAAACGGGACAGTGGTATTATGGCACAATCCAAAATGGGCGAAATTCTACCCAAATATGGATTTAAAGTGTGACATGCGTGACTCAATCCAATAGTCCTCAGGTAAAAGTCCCCAGACGTTCTGTAGCGTGGAAGACTCCAACACCAGTAAGCGCATTCCCAGAACGGCTCGAGACTACCTTTGGTATGAATTCTCGATGCAAGTCTGCATTCCATTCTGGGACTCTCCGGTTAAGCTTTTACGTTCGGGATGATGATCCAACCTAACTCCGCCAAAGCTGTGAAAGTGGATGTGAGAGCGTCAACTCTCTGGATGTCCTTTCCAGCATCGAACTGGACTTCGCTCAGGTTTGAACGAGTCTGAGCGGTGAGTGTTGGAGAGAAGCCTGAAAGACGTACTCCTGCCCCTCAAGTCTGCGAACAGTGGCGTGGCTTGCCGTACCAGCTGTGGGGAGCCGCAAATGCATGGCCTCCTGTGCACGAGGCTATCTTTACGCGCAAGGAAGCGCTTACGGGGGCATGCCACAGGGAAGGCTCCGCTTCTACTCGATGGGGGTGGCCTTGAAGCACACCATAATCATCGTAGGTGCTCTGGGGTATCACACTCGGTAAAAAGCTCAGCGAGACCGTGAGGGAGCTGACCTCGCCCACGGCGGGTATTGGTCGACTCGTGGACACGGTCCAAGTTTCAACGTCGCGCCCCGTGAGAATCTTTCACATGTTCCATGAAAGTTTATTCCTCGCGCCTTTGATTCGGCTGTGGACGTAAGATCCACACCTGTACTCAACCATGCCGCATGTTCTTGGCCATGCGCACTATTGAATTGATGCTGTAGATGGACACGATGCTCCGCGATGGGTACTTATAAACACTTTTGAGGGGCTGGCCAGTTCGCTCCTTCAAATCGACCTCTTATTGACCATACTGAATAGCCGCGCAGGATGAATTCGATCCAAGAAGATGTCGAATCTACGCATCTCCCTGCGTACCAATCCCTGTCAACCTATGAAGCCACGGTCGAAGGCGACATCCCGTCGTCTTCGAGAAATACTGTCGATTTCCCTGCACCTACTCAAAGTCTACGCGCTCGCAAGAGTACTTCCTGGTTTTCGCATCTGCCCTTCGGATCGTCCTCTGGTTCCTCTGCTAAGCGCGCTCGCCAGTCCGTTTTGTCCGTCGTGAACGATCTTGTTGCTCCGCGCGGCGAGGAACACAGAAATGCGCATCAGATACTCGCTTCCATCGCAAAAATATGCGACGAACACAAGCTCTCCCTGTCCACTATACTCCAAGAGGCTTCTGTCGTGGATCATACCCCAATGTACTGGGCTGTGGTGAACTATCGCGAGGAGTTGCTTGTCGCCCTGCTGGTCTATTCTCGGCCGTTATCTATCCAGACCATTTCAGATATTCGGCGTGCGTGCCTGGACAGCTCTAATCAGGAGTTGTTCCACCAGCTTCGGACGCACCGTCCACCATTCCATAAAACGGATGGCATCCAACTTCCTGGCCCGCGAACAGGTACGTTTCTTTATTCCCACACCCTCTGAGAGGCTCAACAATCGATAGCCCCCGACAACTTACTTCTCGGCAATCGGCCCTCAGATGAGATTCACATAGCTCAGGCAACCGATCAAGGATTTGTCGTTTCCTTCGACATTCCTCTTTGGCAGAAACGAATGAAGACGATCGGACAAGTTAGCATCGAATTCATTGCGTCCGGTGAGCATCTCGCAAGCACCATGAATCGCCGTGCCTTGTATTCAGTCGTTCGCCTGTGACAGGAAGGATGTGGTCACTTACCTTCTTCTCTGCCGACCCCATATTACCGACTGCGGCGTCTGGGAAATCCAGAAAAGGGAAAACCGCGAATACGTGGCACGTCATGATCAGCCTCCTCGAGTCGAGCCCACCTACCTACCTTGATTCGCAACTCATCGTGGATGCCCTGCCTGCCTCGACCTCCGATCTATTTGAGGCCCCAGGGCCCCGGGAGTCGCGTTCTGTGACACCTTCGTTTTCCCGTCACAAGCAACAGCAGAGTCAACCTTCGACGTATGATTACAATTCGGAGGGAGCGTATTCGGCACTTCCCGGAGATCAGAACGTCTATTCTCCCTCTGAGCACGAGGGATTTCCCTCTTCGTCCTCATCTACCCTTCCTCGGAGCCACACGCCAGGGGGTTTACTCTCGTCCGCGCGACTCAGCACCACAACACCGGTCCCCATTTCTATTCACCTCGGATGCGGTGAGCGTAAACTCGGTTGTCGAACTGGTTCGGGAGATCCTTCCAGTAAGCTTCTAAATGTTGCAGAGTCTCGATATCCTAAACTTCGCACAGAAGCCTTGGAAATACCCACAACAAAATCCAGCACATGGTCAGATCAGGGTGTAAACTATACGAACGCAGCCGTAACCCCGTTAGGAGAAGCCTTCGAGTCTCAGCTGTTGTGTGGGTGAGTTTACTGTTTCACGGCTCATAGGTTGCTTCTCAAGGGATCATCAATAGTCATTCGCGGTACTTGCCTGCCGACGGCACACTGAGGACGCGGTTGGAGGCGAGTTTTGTAAAGCCCGAGTCATCCAAGGGTTGTATCATCTGCTAGTTAGGACTTCGCATTTCCCCTCCGTATCTACCATTCAGCACTTTGTAAGGATCGCATAACCGCAGGGCGGCGCCGACAAAGTCTCACCGACACTCGGCGACGCGTTCGCCCATCGCGCGCCGGACGCTTGCGAATGATAGCCCAGTTCCTTCGAACCCATCATCCGATCCGTGTAAATCGCTGCCGTGCTCGCTTCCGAGTCCAGGGTTCCTGTCTCGTTCCTTGCCCTCACACCCATTTCGAGCTGTCCCTATTCGAACTCACCCTTTTGAGCATTCGTTTCTCCCCGCCGCCAATCTATCGTCTGTTTCACGCTTTGAAGGAGGAAACTTTGCCGACTGGCCCGCCGGCATGATGCTCATCGTAAGCAGGATGACCCCCGATACGTAAGTGGCTGCGGGAACTACGGGCGCGTGGCCTCTACTGAGACCGATTCTTCTCTTGCAACCATGAGGATACGGTCTAGAATTCAATTGCCTTCTGTTCTCGGAGTTTTAGGTCCGTTTGGGAAGATCGTGCCAGTTTGAGTCTCCTCGATCTGGGTCGTTTCAAGGCCAATGATACTCCGCTCCGGGTGTAACACACCATAGGTCCCGCGAAGTTTATCTCTTGCACTCTTCCATCAATGGTGGTGAGCGTAAAGTTCTTACCGGAGAATCAGTCCAATCGGGGATAGAACTGAGGTCATACAGCATATTCCTGACAGGACGCTTTAGTGAATTGGCCGCTGAAGCTGCACGCGAATAAGACGCCCCATAACGGTTACCTATAAGTATTTCCGTCGAGGGATTCGTCCGCTCACTGTCCCCCAGTTGATCCTTTCGCAAGAACACTCTGCGACACAACGGGATGGATGTGATTCGCAGCCAGAAAGTCAACATCGAACCCACTCGCGACCTGATGCTCCCAGCATACAATGATTTGTCGCCCCGTGAGGCTTCTAACGATGGCGAAATCCCGCAGGCTAATTTCTCTGCCTTTCCTGGGCCAGTCGCGGTATCTAGCAATGGCTTCGAGTCCCCACCCGTCCTGAATATCGATACATCAATCCTGTCTTCCCCAACAAACTCCAGCCCTCCCACTGCTCAGAGATTACATGCCCGCAAGAGTAGTTCGTGGTTCTCACATTTGCCTTTTGTGTCGTCCTCGGGCGCCTCTACTAAGCGGACTCGACAATCCATTTTGTCGGTCATAAACGACCTTGTCATCCCGCGTGGGGAAGAGCAGAAGAACGTGTACCAAATACTCGCATCCCTCGCGGGGACATGTGCTGAGCACAATTTTTCTCTTTCTGCAATTCTCCAAGAACCATCCATCGTGGACCACACACCTATGTATTGGGCTGTGGTAAACTATCGCGAGGACCTACTTGTAGCTTTGTTGGTTCATTCTCGACCCTTGTCTATTCGGGCCATTCTAGACATTCGACGTGCGTGTCTTGACAGCTCGAATGAGGAGCTGTTCCATGCGCTTCGGGTGCGCCGTCCCCCATTCCATAGGACTGAAGGTGTTCAGCTTCCAAGCCCGCGAGCAGGTATGCATGCCCCACTGGTTGACCTTTTGATGGGACGGGGCTGACGCGTGCGACAGTCCCCGACAACTTGGTCCTGGGTGACCGACCCTTGGATGAGATCCAGGTGTCCCAGATGAGCGAACAAGGGTTCACCGTTTCCTTCGAAATCCCTCTCTGGCAGAGACGAATGAAATCAATCGGGCAAGTTGGTATCGAGTTTATCGCGGCTGGTAAACATCTCGCCAACACTGGTTGGTCTTGCACTCAGCCCCTTGCGACAGGCAGGATATGGGGTCTCACCTTTTTCTCCACTGATCCTTCACTTCCCGCCGCGATGTCCAGGAAATCGAGAAGAGCATCGGATGCGTGGCATATCATGGTCAACCTTCTCGACTCGAGTCCACCCACCTACTTTGAGTCCCAACTCATCGTGGACCCCTTGCCTTCCTCGGCCCCCGAGTTGATCGAGCCGTCCAGGTTCCGATTGTCACGATCCACGACGTTTCCACGCTCGCGCGACAGACAAGATCACAGCCGAATCTCAATCTACGATTGCGATTCGGAGATCCTTGGACTAAATACCGTCACGCCAGCCCCTGTCTCCGTTTTTCTCGGATGTGGTGACCGCAAACTCGGCTGTCGAACTGGTTCGAGTGACTCTCCCAGTACGCAATTATCACCGTTGACAGTATTTTGACCCAACTATTACGCAGAGTCCCTGGAAACACCCACGACGAAGCCCAGCACGTGGTCGGAGCGTGGTGTTGGCTACACCAATGTAGCAGTGGCTTCCGTCGGAGAAGCCTTCGAGTCTCAATTGTTGTATGGGTGAGTTAATTGTCCCCGGTTCATACATGAGCTGCTTCTTATGGGTGTGTCGACAGTCATTCGCGGTACTTATTACCCGACGGAACACTGAGAGCACGCCTGGAGACGAGCTTCGTGAAGCCCGAGCTATCCAAGGAGTGTGTCATCTGCTAGCCAACTAGGGCACTGCATGAACCTGGAACATTTTCCATGTCTGCCATGGCAGTGGCCGGTTCGTTTCATCTTGTTGCGAGGGTCTGGTTTAAAGTAGCCAAAAAGACTCCTTGCCCCTCTCCCATATTCATCATCTGTTTCGCACTCGGAAGTAGTTACATAACCTTAGGGCTCTGTCATAATGCAGTGCAGTTTTCTCACCAAGGTCATACAGCAAGTGACCATCCGCAGTGTTGCAACATCAATCATGTATACCTCCTTTGAGCACCAATCGCTATAGATATCTCTTATCCGACAACCACCACTTTATCTTGGACCGCAATAGCGTCGAACTGGACGATGGTTATCATACACAAGTACCACGACGAAGACGACCTAACGCAGTCGCCTGCAAACGATCACCCTGATGCACCCCCTTCGTACGATGCTATCTCAGCGGGCCATAGTGGGCAACCTATACGCCTGGCCGATGATAAATTGGCCTTTCCTGACGCTCCCCGCAGTAGCAGCTTCCCAGGTAGCTCGCGGGTCGGTGCTCCCTCTCGTCCATCATCATGGCTCTCCAAGCTATCCTTCACCTCTTCGCGTACGGCCAAACAGGTCCAGCAGACCGTCATGGCTCTCATCCGTGATCTGGTCCTCAACGCAGAGTCACCCAATCTTCTCAGCAGCTGCGCAGACGCATGCCGGAACTATGGTTTAGATCTCTCAGCGCTCTTGCAAGAGCCATCTATCGAGAACCATTCTGCGATATACTGGGCGATCCTGAATCGCCGAGATACGCTTCTACCATCATTGCTTGTGCATGCAGCACCGCTTTCAAAGGCGACAATATCGGATATACACCTTGCCTGTCTGACCACATCGAACCAACAACTCTTTCAGTCGCTGAGATGTCAACGCGAACCTTTCACGAAGCAAATGACGCCGCTGAGCACGAGTCCTGGTAGGTGATGCCGGGGAATTATGCGATGGTTATGTTGACGTCCGTGAAGGCGCAGATGCCATTGTGCTTGGTTCCATGCCAGCCGACGAGGTATCGATACGTGAGGTGGAAGGGCAAGGGGCTTTCGTGGCGGACTTGCGGATCAATCTTTGGCAGAAACGCATGCGGGTTTCTGGTCGTGTCAACGTCGAGTTTATCGCACGAGGTAAATGTACCCCTTTTCGCCTCCCCTGGGTCATCACGACTCACTCGTTCCTTTATAGGTCGAATATGGTCTCTCACGTTCTTTTCCCCGCCCCCCGCTGCTCGCGCGGCAGTAGAGATGTGGCAAGTCGCACTCTGCTTGCTAGAGCACAGTCCGCCTACCTTCATCGACTCGCGATTAATGATCGATCTGCTGCCGTCACCATCACCCTCAAATACGTTAACATCTCCCGCGAGCTCTTCCCAGACGAGCGATTTGATATCATTGTCACCGCCAGACGCGAGCAGCCCTATTGCATGGTCTCCCCCACCATCTTCCCCACCTCTGTCACACAGATCTAAATCTAAATCCAAGGCACCGCGATCCATCGAAGTGCGCCTCAAGAGTCCATACCGCCTCGCGTACCGCGCTTCGGACACTTTTCTCACCGTTCTTGACGCTGCATTCTCGAGCCCGAAAGACTGGAGTCCCCCGCACGTCGAACAGTGGACGGATAACAGTGGAAGCACGTTCACGAATGCCATCGTCGTTCCGCTCGACGAAGGCGCTGGCGTGGAGTTATTGTATGGGTAAGTTTGGAGGCTCCAGATTTGCGCAGTCGGGCTTAGTCAGCTTTCTTAGCAATACCCCGTACATCGCGATAGATGGCTCGTTGCACGTCCGACTCGAGGCACGACTGGCAAAACCAGATGCGACAGAGTGTGTCATATGTTGATGATGAGAGGAAAGAGCGGAGCACCGAATGCTTTACTTCGTGTGCTGCGCAAGATCAAAGTCTCCTTTCACCGGGTCGGCTTCGCCTTGCACGCACAATCTCATTTGTCAAGTCCGGCGCATCGAACTTGCGTTCCAACGGCATATGATCTACGTGCCTTGATTATGCTAGGGCTAGAACGAAGGTGCAACCCCCCCATTTACGAGTCTTCCCTGCCTTTCTCTTTTGGCTTCGATCGTACCTCTTCCCCGAGCAGGGATGATGACCTCGCGTAGCAGTTTCTCGGGTAACCCACTCTGATACACATTCTCTTTAGGGAAGAATTGATCCGTTTCTCCGTATATGGTCGTAAGCACTGGGCGTCTCGTCCTACGGTTTCAGGGAGATCCAAGATGGGGTATTGAGATGCGCGTCCAAGATAAGCTTCGTGACTAGTTCGTTGAACAAACGGGATGTAGCTGGAAGGATTGTCGTGCACCTGCCTTGCTACATTCCTTCACATTGTCGGTGCGCTCAATATCGAGGATTTTACAAAGATCATGCCATGCGACCGAGTCATAGAAGAAGCTAAACCGCTGACGAGGACTCTGAACCCGTTAACAACATCCTTGCGTGCAGGAGAGTTCCAGATCCGATCCGATGCCTTGTTGAGATGGACAGGGGATCCTGGCTGGTACGAGAACCCGACGAACCCTGAAAAGAGGACCTCGAGAGGGGTTGGTGTAACGATTATAATACCTCTTCAGCTCAATCGCAATGGAAAAGATGATGACCAAGGTTGGGTAACTGAGCACTCTATTTCGTGCGCTTCACATGCTAGTATCGTGTGTCTAATGAAATGGTATTACCAAGGAACATTACAGCTTATTCAGTGCCGAGCGAAACCGGCCCAGCAGCATCCTGGTTTCAGCGATGCAGTAGCTGAACCGATATGATTAAGTCGACCTTGGAACATACAGGTACAGGGGCTCAGCGCACCTTTGAGAGAGCCCTTTCATCCAAGGACCCTTTCGTCCAAAGCCGAATATCCTTAGGAAAAGCCTGAGTATCCATGATTCTGGCATGAGCAATGTGAGAACTTTGAATATGGACGTAGGGAGAAGCTTGGGATGCTGTTCATTGATACCACCTATCAACGAATTAGTTGATCGACCCTTGGTGTCTGGGACACAGTGGACATACCAATCACGACAATGAACGCCTGTATATGTGGCCTCAAAACATGCAGGTAGCTTGTAACGGCATCTTCCTCAATTCCATAATGCTTAGCAACATTTATGAAAGCTAACGTTGTATCGTCCAAAATCTTGTTGGCCATTTCTACCCTTTCTGCACGACCAGGTGCCTTATTGCAGCATAAATTTTTCTCCAAGCTGTCTGCTATTTTCATGAAGGTGGCTTCGAACTCTTTGGTAAGTTCATCAAATGTGATATCACGAGCCTCCAGAGCGTCCTTGATATTGTTCCGAAAAGTAGCGCTGGCGTTGACAATTTGATGTATATTCGATGTCATGTCGGTGAACTTGGCGGATTTGAAGTATGTATGTGGCTGCCGTCTCTGAGGGAAGCGGGGGTGGGAATATGTTTTCACTTTATTTTCCCATATTCCTTTCCCTTTTCCGAAAAGTTGGAGCGTGACGACTGGGATGCCATGTGAGCCCGGAGTGCATCCACCATGGGATAGCAAAGGGACAACTTGGGTGGAGGTATCTGGGTCTAAAGGGGAGCTATATGATATATCGGTTTCGTTCGCGGAATTTGTAAATTGAGACGATCAGATGGCGTCATTCCCAGTTGGCATGGTTCACATACCTACTGGACTTCATGCGTCGGGCCTTTAGGCTGCAATGTCCAGATATCAGTGGCGGCCCTACACATGAACATTGTAACCCGAACACTACACAGATCGCCAGTTCCGGCTACATGCATGCTGCAGTTACTAATTGCATAGCCAAGATACGAGAATAACCACGAGCATGCACCTGTACAAACGAACCCATCAAATGTTTCAAGAACACGGAAGCATATTAATAGAGTACCTCAGCGCCACAAATCCTAAACCCAAACACCACCCCCTCATGTCTCAACGAAATGCGCACAGATCTGGCCGAGGACCTTTCGAATGCGTAGTGCGTGACAGATTCTACTGTGATTTCAGGACGTCGGGGTTCGCTGACGACTTCGGTAAGACCCAACCATAGACTGTTTGTCTCATGCTCATGACATGGCCACACTACACAAAAGGTAAGAAGAAAGGGGGGGAAAGAAAGAGTAAAACACAGCTTACCTATAAGTTTTGGATGATAATACCAATAGGATCGGGCGATGCTAGCCTTTCGATCAGGCTACCTGTAGATATCTTGCATTCGTTCGGGTAGACTGTAACGTTGTCATTTCTATGGTCCAGGGAATCAAAACACCATGTTGGATTATCTATCCAACGGAAGCAGAGATGCGCGTTACATAGGGTGATTCCTCTATCTATGGGCGAGAGTAGGCGGTGCGCTGATCCACGCACCCACGATCCCATCCCATCAGAGCTGGGCATGATCGGGATTCTTCACGCACTCCACCGACCTTGAAGTTGCCACCTATGTCATATGCTGTGGATACGTGGTCTGTGGGCCCAGGGTCGAGCTTCGTAGTCCAAACCGAGCAACTTGCTGTGTGTAATGCACCGTATGGGACTGCCTCAGAGGCGGAGACCAGGAATTCCGTCGAGAGCGGTCCAACGCTGCCGTGTTGGTGGGTTATCTCGACGTTCTGCACAAACTTTGGGCTTGTATCAAGTTGCCGCTATCGTTGAGGACCCCCGACATACCGTCAAGGTACGATGGATGTCGATGAGCTTGAAGGCCTTGTGACTCTCTCTACCCTTTTTGGCACGAAATCTATGCGGTACCGAATGAATGTGTGCACAGATACGGTAAGAACAGAGACCGGCTTTCCCTCTGGTCGTTGTTCCTACTCCGTGTTGGTCGTTAGCTAGCTGGTAGATACCTAGATTCGACGCTGTCTGGGGTGACGACACAGCCGCTAATGGACCGTGGCCCGTGAAAGGAAAATAGCTGATCCAGGTCGCTGAGCCTCAAAAACCATCTTGCTCGATGCCCTGCAGGGCTGTGGTGAACAGAATATCTAGCGACGCCAGATCATCGTCTCACGGTCCAGCCGAGTCCACCTATTAGCAGTGGCTCCGCTTTCCTACATCTTGACGTTCCCGATATCCATATCTTGTGATCATGGAAGCCGTCGTACCACAAGAAATCACTGCCGAACTCACCCAGATACTCGCCAACCTGGTGCTCGGTGATAATAAGATCCGCTCAAAGTATGGCTCTACGCACGCTGGCCGATCGTGCCTGGTCTAACAGGCTCCCTCAGTGCAGAGAAGGCGGTCAACGATCGTCTCGCTCAGACTCCTGACCTCTACCTGCTCGCCTTGGCTCAATTTGCCATTGCAGCCGACACCGAAGTGGCAAGTACCCAACGCGTCCATGTGGCCGTCGCTGACTGTCTCCCTCAAGTGCAGATGAGATCCTTCTCGCTTGTTCTCCTCCGACGTCTTCTCTTTCGCTCTGCGCCACAGCAACAGGGAAAAGAGTCGAGATCAACCCTGTTCGATCAGCTCTCTTCCCAAGCGCTAGCGACCCTCGAGCGTCTCCTCCTTCACTCCCTCTCCCACGAACCCTCGGATTCTGTGCGACGCAAATCCGTCGACACCGTATGCGATCTTGCGAATAACGCGATGAATCGGGGCCGGCCCTGGCACGCCTTGCAGGCACAGGCCTTTAACATGACCCAGACCGCAGAGGCGGGTTTTCGGGAGTGCGCGTTCCGAGTCTTTTCAGGTTGTCCGAACCTCGTCGTCGATCTACAAACCGACGCCGTGCTCTCTGTCTTCCAAAAGGGGCTACAGGATGCTCACAGCGTCGACGTACGTTCCATGACAAGCACACTCTTTTACCACATTTGACCTCTGATCGTACACAGGTCCGACTCGCCGCGCTTCGTGCGTGTGTTTCGTATTTGACAGCCTCAGATACGCACCAGCTCGCACAGTCATTGTCGTTGCTCTACCCAATGCTCGACACCCTTCCCTCGCTACCAAACGTGCATCTCAAGACGTTTTTGAGTTCATTGACGCCGCTCTGCTCATCCCACCCCACACTATTCGCGCCCCATCTGTCCGCGCTCTTGTCGTTCTTGCGCGCCTTGATTATGCCCACCGCAGACTCGGGTCCCACACCGACCGTGGCAAAACCGTTCCCCGCTACGAGTACCTCGTTTACCTTCCCGCCTGGCCAGATCGTACAACAAAGCGATGAGGGGGAAGCAGAGGCTGTCGAAGATGAGGAAAAGCAGCAAGTCCGGAAGGCAGCATTAGAGTTGATGGTCACACTGACCGAGGCGAAACCCTCGATGGTAAAGCGTGCGGAAGGCTGGACGCCCGCCGTCGTACGTGCCTGTCTGGAAGGTATGGGGGAGCTGCCCGAGGATGGCTTAGAGGCATGGTTAGATGCCGATGTATGTCTTTCTCTTCCTATTCGGGGTTGGTTCTGATGGATACATCTTCCGAAGCCTTCCGAGGAGTCCCAGGACGACAATTATCCACAGGTCTATGAACAATCTCTTGATCGCATCGCATGTGCTCTCGGTGGAAAGGAGGTTCTCCCACCTGCATTTCAGTACATTCCGTCGATGCTCGCGAGTTATGATTGGCGATTGCGACACGCAGGTTTAATGGCGATCGCTGCAATAGGAGAAGGCACCAGCAAGGTACCCTGTCACTCGTCTTGACCCTCTTTCTCTTCGACTTGTTGTCCCTGATCGGATTTAGGTGATGCAACTCGAACTCGGCAAAGTCGTAGAGTGAGTGGTCCGTTCGTCGTGTCGTGTTGCAGATTTGAAACGGAAGAACGGTACCTTGACAGTCTCGTGACTCCAATGTTCAAAGATGCACATCCGCGCGTGCGTTACGCTGCATGCCAGTGCCTGTACGCAATCATCTATCCGATCGGTATAAACACTGACCCAAAACGAGAATTTAGGGGCCAATTGTGTACAGACTTGGAAGTAAGTGGAGCTGCGACGTTACTACCGGACGGATCTCGTTGACTATCGCGTCGGGACTAGGAAGTCATTCAAGATCGTTACCACCGACAACTGTTCGCTTCCCTCATACCGACGCTCGAAGCCCCTGAACCTCGGTAAACAACGCTCGATTGACGTGCCGCTTGAAGTGAGATGGCTGATTCCGTCGCAGTGTCCATGCACACGCGGCCGCTGCGCTGATCAACTTTTGCGAAGGCGTCGAACGGGATGCGCTCGTGCCGTACCTCGATCCGATCGTTGAGCGGCTGCTCAAGCTGCTTAATCCGGGTGATGAGGCAGGCAAACCAGTCAAAGGTTATGTCCAGGAACAGGCCATCACGACGCTGGCCATGGTCGCGGATGCGAGTGAGTCCACGTTTACAAAGGTATGACGGTTTCCGTGCAGCTCTACGCCGGCTGACGGAGATTTTTCGTGACACAGCACTATGGGACGATCATGCCGCTCTTGCTCAACGTGCTCCGAAATGCAAACGACCCGTGCCATCACAAGCTTCGTGTCAAGGCTATGGAGTGTGCGGGGCTCGTCGGTGTGTACTTGGTTGTCCGATGATTCTCCCCCGATTTATCCCCCGACTCTTAGCAATCGCCGTCGGTGTCGATGTCTTCCGACCAGACGCCCGCACGGTTATCGACGCCCTGATTAATATCCAGAGTATGTCGCTTTATTCCGCACACATTTGCTGACCAACCCTACCGCGCCGGACAGACTCGCCCGTCGATCCATCAGACACCCTTTTGGCGACGTACTTGATCGCAACATGGGCCAAGATTTGCCAGGCACTCGGACCTGAATTTGAGCCATTTTTGCCAGTTGTCATGCCCCCGTTGCTCAACGCGGCGAGCGCTAAAGCCGATGTGTCCGTCTACGGTAAGCTCCAACTCGGGTATTCCACACGCGCATCGTATGCTCATGGACTCTTCGTTGATCGTTCCCGCGACACGCCATAGACGACGACGAAGCGCACTTTGAACGCGAGGGATGGGAAATCATCTCCATGGACGGCCAAACCGTTGGCATCCGTACATCGACCATCGACGAGAAATGTCAGGCATTTGACACGCTCGTGATACACTGCACTATTCTTGGGGGACGATTCGGACCGTATCTCACGCAGGCACTCGAGCTCACGTTGCCAGCGTTGCAATTTTATTTCCACGAGGGCGTGAGAGAAGCGGCGTGTAGGTGCGCCCGCTCTTTATTCTATCGGCGATGGCGCAGTCGCACTGACCCAACTCAGGCTCATTCCGCTCCTCGTGTCATGTGGTCAATCCAGCGGCACGCTCACCCCACAAATCGTCACCGCCTCCCTCTCCAAATTGATCTACTGTATCCAAATCGAGACCGACGCGTCGTTCGTCGCCTCGCTCTACAAAACCGTTGGGGATACGCTGCGCGTCGTCGGTGTGCACGCGCTCACGCCCGAGTTGACGAACGCCTTCTTGGACGGGACGAAACTCCAGCTCCAAAACATGGCCGAGAAGCGGAAGCGCCGAACCAGCACAGGTACAGGCCCCGGCAGTCTCGGAGCTGAGGGCGTCACCAGTCCAGGTGGAGATGGAGGGACGAGCGATCGTCTTCAGCTCCAGGCGCATCTCCCTCAGGACGAAGACGACCGGGACGAGATTGCGTTGATAGAGGAGATGGAGGAGTTTGCGCTCGAAGATATGGAGCAGACGTTGCGGTTGTTGGACGGGCATCATCCGCTGCTGATCGCTATTGCGAGCGTGCGCGAGTTGGGATCGCAGCGATATCCGTGGGAAGGCGAGGAGGAGGGATTGGGGGGTGGGGACGTCGAAGGGTGAAGCCCCACGGGCCCCACGGAGAATGTCACTTCCGTGCTAGACATGGCCTACACTGCAGCGGGTAAATAGTGGTACCATTCGGCGGATCAGCGTCGGATTGATATTAGAAGATGGTGTTCGGTCGTTTTCGAAGAATGATCTCATGGATGAACAAACGTGTAGCCCCGTCGAGGGGGAAAAAGTACTCTGGGTCTATTGTACACTCCTGGTATCTTTTCCGATGACGTGCCAAGTAATTTGGATGCGCGGATCCAGAGCGATACTGCCTATTATCATCCCAAACACTCCCGAATGACGCGTAAGAGCGCGAGTAGTCGACCAACAACATAGCTTGAGATGGCGCAACCAGCATTCACGAAAGCAGTAGATTGATGCTATGTAATGTATGCAGACGTACCGGGGGATTGTCAAGAATATCCACAAAGATAATGCAGCTGTCAACGTGAGAGTAGTCGTGTCAACGTGGTAATGATCATAGACGAAAAAGAGCCTTACTAATAGATAGCAAACACGAGCATAACGCAGCAGGAAGAGAGAAAGAGAAGATGAAGCGGTAGATCGGAAAAGACATGGACAAAGAACAAAACTAGAGAATACCCGAATCTTTCAGCGCATTCTGTAGGATTGTTTCCTTCACCGCCGCAAATACCAAACGAATGTTCGTCGTGTCCGTTGCTTGTGTTAGACTGACAACTAGTATGAGCTACTGACGAAGTTCGAGAGGCATTACACGTACTGTGGATAGACGGAAAGGCGTGCCCGATTTGTTTGCATAAACCTCCAGAGGATGTACTTCGCCGCTTTGTTGATATCTGCACCGCCAGAGTACTCGGGGAAATATCGCTCCAGTGGAACCTGACGGGCATTAGGAAATAAAGGATACCATGTTGGACGACATACCTTGGGTAGCTTGGCCTTGAAGACATCGATCTTGTTGAGGAAAAGAATGATGGATGTCCTCAGGAACCATCGGGAGTTGATGACCGATTCAAAGAGAATAAGGGATTCTGCCATGCGGTTCTAGGGTGCGATGTTCAGAACACAACTCTGAACAATGTCGGGGAACTTGCCTGGTTTCGTTCCTCAAGCAGGACCTGATCGTACTCGCTAAGAGCCGTACAAAATATAATGCTCGTGACACTTTCGAAACAGTGAATCCACTTTTTGCGCTCGGAGCGCTGTCCACCAACGTCAAACATGTGTATTCTATGGAAGGGTGAGCTGAGGTAAGACGGCGAAATTTGACACATACTGGAGTTGGCCCATTGTGAATCTGGTTTCCGTTATTCCAGTCGTCTTAAGACGAGCTCGTAGCACATCACTTTCAGTTGGTAGGTAATTGGGCGCGCCTATGCGTCGAGCGTCATTGAAGAAGCTGCGGAAGCACGATGAGAACGAGTAAGGGGGCAGTTGGATGACCGTACTTACTACACGGCGTTGTCCATGAGGTAGAATTCGCTACTGTGGTCCATCAGCGTTGGGATAATGGGGTCCTTCCAGAGCTGATAGATGGCTTCGGCGATTTCGGATGAGAAGATGAAGGTTGGTGAGGAATCGATTCGGTAGTCAAAGATGCGATCTGCATTGAGCTATGGTAGTAGGGATAAGGGCCGAGCGGAGAGATTGCAGGAAATGAGTAAAACGTACGCGATTCGTTGGATCGACGCAGTCGAGACCGATCTTGCGCATTGCAAGTATGATGGCTTGTGCGCTGTCGAGAGTATTTCTGTAGATAGTAGGACGGTAAGTCATCAATTCTTCGTCGGTGAAACCGTTCTGGTGGATGATTTTCATCTGCTTGACGATAGTCGATTTCCCCGACTCGCCGGAGCCTAGCCATGGCTATGTTAGCACGAGGATGTAAAGAAGGGGAGAGAGAGGCAGAGGTGGGAAAGAGGCGCTGGAGTTTGGTAGCGAGATGGACGGACCCAAGAGCAATATTTTACACTCCTTTCTGAGCCTCCTGGAGTCCTCTTCGAGCTGTCTATCGATAGCGTCTGATCTTGCCTTTTCGGCCCTGTCCTGAGCGGAGATACAGTTGCCCATGACGAAAGGAGTACGGGTAAGGCAGGTATGAAGCAGAGCAACGGGCGAGGTTAGGACTCTTTATACGCGACGAGAAGCGCGTGGAGAGGGGAACGAGGAGGGGAAGGCAACACAAGGCCGGTGGTGAAGGGAACGAGGAAAGAGGCGTCCTGACGATGAGCAGCTTTGTTCTCACTCGCGTACTGAACCTGTCACAGTCACACGTCACACTCTATAATAACTTTCGCTACCAACTTCGAAACAGGCAAAACTACCTGGACCAACCTCAGCATGCCCTGGATGCCCGTCCTCCGTTGGATCTTCAAATTTTGTATATTTCATGCAATTCTTGTTTGTTTTTGCTCCCCCATCGCGCCGCACCGGTCCATCCGACGTCCATTTAACCATCTTTGGTCGACGCCACAGATGGACATACTCGCATTTTTACATATATCTCGGTTCAGCTACCTCTCCTGGGTCCTCGACCCTCCAATTGAAAACGCGCGCCACTCCCTGTGATGCTACTGCATCCAGAACACCGTCCTCTTCAGGTGTCGATGTTCCGTGCCGTCTGCATTCCTGGCATCCATATCCTGGTGTGTCGTCTAGCACATCCCGACGTATGCGGACGATCTACATGGCAGTGGTTGTCTGCTCCGAAGAAGGCGACAATCCGTTGTCATCTCGTTCCTTGCAGACTTCATCAAGGTGGCATTCACATCGGTAACAAGGCGGTCAGGGTCGTCATCAGCAACACAAGGCATCCCGGCATCCCCGGCATTCATCCTCCAACCGAACCAAGACTCGTCGACAAGTAAATACTCTCGCTCTTTGTGCCCACACACGTGCATTTTTTCCTCCAAATATGATCCGAATGTTGTGTATATTACCACCCTGTGCCAACTGACCATCGCCTCGCTGTGAAATGAACGCATTGACACATGCCCCGATGACTACCGCGAAGGAGATGTGCACAAATCCTGTGGCTTCTTGTACAAAGGCATCCCATTTGAGAGTATCCATTTACTTGTTCCGTAACCAGGATGTGAAAGGACACAGCGATGTTACACCCAGCGTATCACGTTCACGCGAGATAGGCATTTGGACGTCCATTCTGTAATGTGGCATTGAGCAAGCCATGGGGCCGCCGTGAGATGCAGTAGGCACGTCATGACTCATGCTGCACATGCGACCCCGACCCCGTGCTCTCCTCCGGTGGTGTGCGAGGGACGGAGAGGATGTCGAAAGATGATGGATCCATCCCGTGGGTACGCAAATGTCGGTTGGCGTTCGACCTAATAGCGAAGCTTTTTTCTCAGTTTGCGACGATGCATTTATACGCTGTCCGCGGCGAACTTGGCATCCCAGCCGATGAAACGACGTACAAAAGACATACAGAATTCGTACCGCTTGGCTGAGGGAGGAACTTCTTGCATTGTTTGCACTCGGCATGCATTTCCGACTCCTTCTTTTGCTGCTTCGCGCTGCTAGGTTTTTGATCGCCGCCACGAGCGTTGGTAGGGCTGTACGATAGTGTTTCAATCCCACCGATTGCAAGGAAATTTCCGGAACATCCTCAGCTTTGATCGGCAATATGCCCAGGTGTGGGCCACATTGGAACTGTCAGTGGCGTCGCACTCGCAGGTGTCAGATGCGTAGAGACCAATCAGGTACGATTGTGCAAAGGTATTTTCTTCCTCACAAAGTCTTGGAGTCTTGGATTTATTTGACCATGTACTCCCATCAGGTCGATCCACTGAACGTATGTTCCTCCACTGGCAGGACGGGTACTCAGTGAAATAGCAAGCTCAGTCTGCGTCAGTGTTTATGGTATACATCCGTTAATTTCGTATCATGTTGAATGAAACATGTAACCATGCTGTACCAGGACTGCAAACGCTTCCGACGTCACTGTCAAGCCAACCCTTCTCCAAGCGAAACGCGGTGCCACAGTAGTGGCTATACCCGCTTCACTCGCCAACCTCGGTTGCAGCAGGCCGAATCGTAGGTAACTTGGTTACAAAATGGAGGCGACGCCCCTGCCGAGGCCTACAAGCGAGAAGTCTGAAGGTGTGCGACAACATGGTGTGTTGAGATGCGTGGCTGACATGGTCGGAGAGCACTTGTCGAGCACGGTGGTGGTCATCGATCATCTTTCATGGCACTGTAAACCAGGTAAGATGATCATTGCGATAAACCTGGCCTCGTTTTCACGCTGATAGTCCTGATGAGTTCGGATAATCCCGGCTTTGGTCCTGAGCATGGGCCTGACAGGATTGTCCAGAGGCCATTTCAAGAAGTCAATGGCATCCGCGCACGATACGTGACAGGTACACTAGAATGCCGTCATCCTCCCGCTGATCGGACCCTTATGGGCTCCGATGGGCGCAGGCTTGGATGTTACATGACGCCCACTCCTTTTGGGTGGTATTCCTAGATCGTCTGGTTCCGAGACTACCGGAATTACTGTCGCAGTATATACCGTCTTTAATATGCATGGATAACTTGGTTCTCTTTGTTCCGTCACGACGCAATCATATGAGGCTCAAGGAACACACAGTAAGGAACCCGTTCTCGGCATCGTTCATGAAATATGATATCGCTATCGAGACGGCTGATTAATGGGCGGGCCATTCGATCTCGGGATTGTCGTTCGCCGACGGATCTAGCAAATCACATTCGCTGCGCACTGGCGATTCAAAGAAACGGTTAAAGAAGGGGTCGGGCCCGGGGTGGAATGGGGTTTGGGACGTGGTGATGTAATGGCGCACGATCGAGCGTTCAAGTCTCCTGGGTCGTCGCTAGGACTGTTAATCGGTGGCGTCCAATTCTGTTTAAACTCTCCGCGCTGTCTTCTGTGGTGATGCCGCCGTGCATAATAGAAGGAAGTGGCATAGGAGGACGAACGGCTTAGAACATCGGGTGAAGAGGAGTTCGCGTGGAGTATTGCCAGTGTCGTATCCCAGAGTCGCGTGATGATACCCACAGGACTAGACTGTTGGACGAATGGCAGAGATGCGAGACGGAAACTCGGACGATCCTGAGGATTCCCCGCTTGCCTGGCGTCAAAGATAAGCTGGTCTTGCATCGTCGAGAGTGTGAACCACAGTAGACCCTGAACATCGAGGCTAGTCCTGCCAGACAGTCACTCCTTCCACGCCATTCCAGTGGGTCGATCTTTTGCGATCGATGTTGCAGGCAGTGCGCCGAATGGACCTAGTAGGCTCGTCCTTTAATCTGCGGTGAGGCAATGATGGGAAACCCTTTGGGTTTAGTGGTCATCGCCACAGCTGAACCCACGTGATCAGGGACATGGTATTGGGAAAAGCTCAGTACGTTGGAACGGCAAGCCACCCCGTTACCATTGCAGGTCGAGTCCCTTGGTGTGCCCTCAGGGCTGGTTGCCAATGACGTCCAACTTGCCCAAAATTCCGCGCCTGTCTCGTAGGCCTCGACTGCTGGGAGAACGTCTGTGTATGAAACCAGACAACGGTATTGGAGAAGCGCCTCATCTGCTGGCTGCCCGACGGAGATGATCCCAATGACCGAGCGGCTGGACTTGCTGTTGTGGGGGCCAATGAGCTGGCGTTGTGCAAAACTTGCGGTGACAAAAATTGAATGCCATAAATGTGTCCGTTCTCGAAGTGCACAAAAATGGGCGGGCTTGTAAGGTGGGGAAAGGGTTGTCGAGCCAGCCACCACCCTCCAATCTGGTTATAGTGACTTGACTGCTTTGCTTTACCGTAGCAATCAGATGACAGTGATTTTATCCGTAACCGTCCCCCGGTGGTCACCGGTCACCGGTCTCGTCCCTCCAAGGACGAATCAGTTCAAATTAATGGTGAAATACAATCAGGGGGGAGACCTATTTACCATGTCATCATTGTAGCATCTGGCACTATACCACACTGACCTGCAGGATTCTAACAACGCGAAAAAATCAATTGTAAGAACATATGTGTCTCGTGTCAGGCTTACCTTAATTTACCGCAGAATAACTTGGGATGACCCGACTTGTCGTGCCTGACGTGCGAAACGGTGAATACCAGAGATAGCTCTAGAATACCTCCAAGCCAAGCCTTAATGAGAGAGTAGTACTTTTTTAGGGCAGATCAAAGCGCCGGCGGTCAGTACTTCAGTCCTCTCTGCTTCAGGTCAGTTATTCGATTTCCTTCCTTGCTTTACGACTCTTTCAAAGGAATTGCCGTCACTGGAAGAAATGTGTGACCATCGTCACGCTTGCACAGTCCAAATGTGCTCCTTTCTGGTCGTCGCTGCCATTTGGTTCCGTGCGGTACCTCTCAATCCCCGGAAGCCGGACGATGTGTACCATAGTACCAAAGTCCCGGGCCCTGGTGGAATTTGCGGTGAGAATCTGTCGTTCTCGAATGTTTGATTGTCATCTTCTAACACGACCTTTTCTCGTTGATGATTAGACCCCGGGTTTAGTGAGTCCTTCAAATGTGTTGTACGTTGTTGACTCGATGGACCATTTGAGCTATTTACGTTCACCTCACTCGTTTTTCCACGTTCAATAGTCTTGGTTCTGGGGAAAATCTGCAAGGGCTGGAGGTAGTCGCCTCTACTATGAATCAGTTCTGCGGCGATGTCACAGTCCTGACGACTTCAACGGTAATTCACCAAAAATGGTCGTGCATTGCCAGGGCGGACATAATCGCATGCAAGTACGGAGTCGGGCAGTGCTTGCCGTGGTCAAGATGACGAACTTGGCATCCTCCACACTTCGTTCATCGTGCGACTTCATATCTTCCTCTGGTACGCGACTCATCGGGTTACACTCACCGACGTGGATTTTATATAGGTAATTGGATATAGAACCCCTTCCACAGCCCTTTGGCTCAGGGCTGATCCGACACACGGCTGTTTTGGTCGGTCCAGCAGTCCCTGAGCCACGCTGAAGGCCGACTTTGTCACCTTCGCAACCATCCAAGAGTCATGCCACTCCTTCTCTGTGTCCTTCGACTCCTTTCCGCTCTCTAAGTATGGATATTTTGTGATCGCCTAAATTTTTCTACATTCGTAGCTGCGCTGATGTCCGAGTTGCACCCGCGTTCCACATGGTGATGGCTATCGGTGATCTATTGCCATCTTCGCCTTGCGTTGGCTCACGCTCATCACTGGATTTTCTGTCCGTTGAAATTGTATTTAATATAGTTCATGAAGAGGACACGGCCGTCGTCAACAAAGCAGTGAGTCAACTCCAGCATTCTTCCTGCCAACCCAATGCAAGGATAACAGTCAAGACTCCTCTGCTTTCCGCATGTATGACAAAAACGCGAATTTGGGTCTCCAGATATTGCAAACCATCCTGTATATCGCCTAACGCTCTGTCGCATCACCCTGGCCGTAACAGCACCATAGAACTCAGATGCTACCGCGAACGAGATTCCCATCGCGCCTTGCGCTCTTTATGTGGTAAGGGCGTCCGCTGAAACACTGAGTGGTATAGCACATGTTGCATGGCCTACCGTGCCCGTGTGATCGATATCGACGTCAAACTGCACACGTGTCACGGTGACTGCGGGCAAATTCCTGGTCAACACGTCGCACAGTTTCACGCAAACACATTGTCGTGCCGTATGTGCGGTTCGCAATCTCGGGTCCTGGACGAAGTGGAACAGTCAACATTCAGCTGTCTGCTTCTGAAAACTAGAACAGCTGATTTCACAACATGCGTTGATCGGTGTACGTTCCCGCCATATGCAAGGGCACGGGGATCAAGTGCATCAGATCTAGCGTGCGAACGTGTCTCTTCTTACGGAACCTCAAGGGTATTTAGCGCTCATCCAAGATGTCGTATGTCCACTTGCCGGTTAGACATTCACCAGCGCCCCCAAGACGAGTAGCTGGCGAGGAAGGAAGCGGGGATTAGGATCAGTCGTCAAGGCAAGTCATTGTTTGTTGTCTATGTTTGTTCATCACCGAGAATGAATCATGTTTCCATAGGGCCTGTGCTTGATAGGTTGTATTTCTGGCATCAGAGGCAGCCGTCCGCGCCATCTAGTAAAATGCAATACCACAGAACACACGCAGGTTCGTTAGCCAACCCCAGCTGCGAAACAATCGTTGCATATCTACTGAGCCATGTGCCGAGGCTCCCGGGAGGAGAGATGTATGAGCATTGAGATTGTCATGCTCATAGGAGCGTATGTAGCAGAACGGACGAAGGGGGCGCACATGTTCCGCCGTGTGGTACGGGTATGACTTTGATTATTCTTGCTAGTGGTTGAAACAGATACCATCGTCTTGACGAAAAACGCAACCAAACTTCAGTCTTGAGCTAAAGACTTGAGAGGATAACTTATAGTAGGTGCTTCAATTAGGGCGGCGTCGGCGCGACCACAGTCATACAAGACGCCAGTGAAGAGTGATCCCCTTCCCCATATTTTAGCCTCACTTGTATCACACACACGACCTCTATTACAGACGAGAACCGTGTACAACAAGAATGTAGAACGGATGAGCGCATTTGCGCACCGTAGGCCAGGATGGCTAAGTGTCTGGCTGTGCCTTTGGACCAATTCTAAGCTGCGGATGGACCGTCAGAATTCGGCAAAGCGATGGCCGGGGACCAGTATCACTTACAGGAACTACACTCTTGAACCTGGAGTTGTTTGGCGGTCCCCACGTCAGCAGAGCCGCATACCTGCTCGATACACTGTAGAGCGACCTGTTGGAATCCAGCCGAGGCACACACGCATTGCAGGTTGGTGCTAAGCGAGGGTCAACACACGCAAGCGGGGAAGCTCAACAACACACTAGTCCCCACAACCGCTGTTTTCGGCGGCGGAGCGCGAACAATTGATGATACAATCAGTGGGTTGAGCAGTCCTGGTCCGGTGGTGTTTGGCCTGAGCAGCGAGAGTGCACGAGGCAACGAGAAGAGCTTTAAGGCTGAAAAACATTACGTTGAGAGGCGAGTTGTCCTCTATGATTAGAAGGAAGCGGGTTTAAATGGAGAACGGCGCAGTG